>JAHHUM010003125.1:20350-36014 GCA_036173005.1 Crenichthys baileyi | reverse complement strand
TTTGGGGAAAATAAGCTGTTCTAGCTTGGTGAAGTGTCTTTTTATACAACAGTAGGCTATTTTTCCAGATTAAGTAGGAATCCTCTAGTTGTGTAGAGCTCAGTTTTCTCTAAACACGTTTAGATCCTCCTACAGCAGAGTTTCCCAGAATTCCTAATGAAGCAGTGGAGTCTGAGTGGGTCATGTTCCCGGGTTCTCCTGCAGACACAGGGCTGTAGCCACTGGGTGGCTGCTGCATGTTGTGGTATTAATTATTTTCTCGGTGGTGCACTGTCCTGCTTCATTTATGGACCTTCAGAAGAAGCCCACAGGTATCAACAGGCTAAGCAGAACAAAACCCAGGTAGTAACTGTGGCAAAATCTCAGGTGTGGGTGGAGCTTAGTAAGAAGATGGAGCAAGGAGGAGCTGCTGTCTGGATGGAAACCCAATTTTGGGCTTTATGAAAAAGTTTTTGACTCAGTCATGACATAAACGAGGACGAGGACTTAAAAGCGCAAAACCGTTGACTTTTGACCTTCGAAGTTAGTTTCAGGTTGGATGTTGGATCTTCGTGCTCCATGGATTCAGTGGGTCTTCCTCCATTTGACCCGATGAAGGCAGTCGGATTACAGGCAGCTGCTCTCTGCCTGCTCCCTCCTCCTGCAGGTGCTGGTTCTGTGAAGGACCGTAAATAAATGTCAGAACCAAACACGTTGTTTCATGTGTGATCAGCTGGTTTAGGATGATATTAA
This sequence comes from Crenichthys baileyi, assembly GCA_036173005.1. Classification (NCBI taxonomy): domain Eukaryota; kingdom Metazoa; phylum Chordata; class Actinopteri; order Cyprinodontiformes; family Goodeidae; genus Crenichthys; species Crenichthys baileyi. The sequence continues at coordinate 35,282 of JAHHUM010003125.1, read as the reverse complement.
ATACATCGCTCTGCCTGCCTGTAATTCAGAAAGCTGATTTGTCCTTTTTTTTTTCTGTCAGCCTTCAGGCTGGTTTATGACCTGTAAATTGTCAAATTACATGTCTGACCCGCTCTGGCCACTGTGGTCCTTAATATTATTGTAGTTGCTCTTGAGTTTTATTAACTTTTCCCTGCACTGTCTCAAAGAAAACCTTCTCATTTCTCCTCCTCCCACGGCCAATCAGTGAACAGCAGTCTGGTCCCGTCACATGTAGTCCCCACTCAGCCCCGGTTGGACCTGCTCAGGAGCAGGGACCAGAATAGTACGTACCGGTACGGAAAAAACTATAATGGAAACACTCGCAAAGCAAGCCGAGAGGAGTCGAGTAGGACCAAATCCAGGACCAAAGCCAGTGGAAAAGGGGCATTAGTCTCTCCACAATGAGATGGGGACCTCTAGTTCCATGTTCTCCCATCTAGGAAACAGAGGTCAAGAAGCCTGAGTTAGGAGGACTTCTCTATGCTCTCTAGGTGCTGATGTCACTGAGGCACTCCACCACAGCCAGGTTTTGGGGGGTCTATGAGGTTCACCATGAGTTCTTAAGGCGCTGGCTGGTGCTGGGCTGTTTCAGTTGACATACCTGAACATTATGTGGAGGTTCTGTTGTAGTGTCCATGTCCTGGAACCTCAGGATGGTGGTTCCTCTTGTTTTTACCAGAGGGTTTATAGCACCAACTGAACGATTGGACTAGCAGGGAAAGTTGTGAGGAAAGTTGGACCAATGTGACAGCTTCAGATTCTAGAGGGACCAATTTGGACCAAACTGCACCAACCCAAATCAGAAATGCAGGAGTGAATGTGAATTTGACTAAAAACCCCCAAATGTTTTGTTTCCATGGAGAAACTTGTGTCCATGTCCCACAGATGGCGAGTCGAGTCCAGACTCTGACTTGAGCTTCAGTTAGGATGCAAAAATAAAAAGACTTTCAACTTGATTTGGGCTTGGAAGAAATGACATGTCTGCCATGTCCCTCTGGACGCCGCGTGGGGGGAACTCCAGGAGTATGGGTCTCATCTTCAGGGTCGTTTGGTTCCTGTCAATCTGGGCTCAGACCTGGTGGTCATCACCTGTAAAGCAATCAGGTTGGTTCTGAGTCAAGGCTGAACTTTGTCAACAATTCTCTATCAGATATTCCAGTTGAGGCCTTTTAAGTTTAGGGTTCTTTGGACTTCACGTCTGGTACTGCAGGTGATGTGGTTCTGCAAGTCTTGTCAACTTGGGTCCTCCAGCAGGTACAGAACCAGTTTGCAGTTTCTGGGGTGGCCGGCCTCTGGCACTCGGTGGTTTGGTCTGGCCTCCCCAGCGGCCCCGCGCCTTTCCGGACCCTTTGTGGGGTGCCTTGAGACGACATTGTTGTAAATAAGCGCTATATGAATAAATACATTGAACTGAAACTATCTCTGTAGTTATGCTGCTATAGGCTTAGGCTGCTGGAGGACATAATGACCACTTTCACCGTCTTCGCTACATTCTCACACTACTCCTCAATTTTGCATTATTTGCTGTTATTTTCAGCTTTTAACTTTGTTCTCTCTCTTTTCTCTTCCTAGAAGCTACACCTGGCCTGACTCTGTGTCTACCTGTAACCCTTTCTGGAGAGGGGAATCCTCCAAGCTTCTGCTGGCAACAACTTAATGCTCACCCTCTACCGATGATCCACATGGCCCTGTCTTTTAGTGTTTAACCCTTTCTCTCTCCTAGACATAGCTACTGACGGAGCTTTTACTGTAACTAACTCTATGTGCTCTCTTCAGACTCTAACCTTGAAAACTGGCTCAGAGTTTATCTGTTCTTTCTTTCTAGATGAAACGACTAAAGGAGCTACATCCATTAACATTTACCTTTTCCTTCTCATAGAAAGTACCCCTGGATCAGTGCTTCTTTGTTCTCTTTGTGTCTCTGCTCTGTTCTCTCTAACCCCCAGTGGGTCGTGGCAGATGGCCGCTCACACTGAGCCTGGTTCTGTTTGCTGGAGGTTTCTTCCTGTTAAAAGGGAGTTTTTCCTCTCCACTGTCGCTACATGCATGCTCAGTATGAGGGATTGCTGCAAAGTCAACGCCAGTGACTGTCCACTGTCTCTACATGCTCATCCAGGAGGAGTGAATGCTGCAAGTCACTGACTGGATGCAATCTGCTGGGTTTCCATAGATAGAAAAAACTTTTTATCCATTTGAATAAATAACAGAATCTGACTGCACTGTTCAATGATTTGGATTAATTGTAATGCATGTACCTGACTTTTGTGAAGTGCCTTGAGACGACATGTGTTGTGAATTGGCGCTTTATAAATAAACTGAATTAAAGTGAATTGAATGTAAAGTGACCAGAGTGAAGATTGATGGACACCTTTAGGTTAAATTGAGTTACTGCTTTAAGTGTTGAAGTTCTGGTGTCTCTGGGTTTTGAACATGTGGAGGTAGAATGGAGCAGGAGGTCAAAGTGGGACATGAACTTCAGGGATGTAGAAGGTCTAACAGTTAATGGAGGTGAATTGAGAGACGAGCCGAAAGAGAAACCTTTCCAACGGATCAGCTGATCCAACGTCATGGAAACATTCAGACACCCTGACCCAAACACCGAGTTTCTCCGGCTCTCTGCATCTGAGTACAACTTGCTGTTCTCTTAAATGTGCTACATTAATAAAAAGAATTAGACTGACGGAACCTCTGATGGGTCAGAGGAAGAATCTGTGGGTTTTGTGAAGAACTTTGGGTCCATCTGGGTTCTATGAGGAGACTCAGAGCAGGAAAAGCCTGTGAAGGTTTTTGTCGAGCTGTGAGCCTGACTTGAGTCACTGTGGTCCGTAAACACGGTGAGAAACACTTGTACAAAAACTGTTGAACTGTTTCTCTATGGGAGCGTCGCTGCAGCAGCTGAAGGTGGTTTGAGGTTTTTCCACTTCGACGCTGCGGCTGCTTTGAAGAGAGGAGGACCGGTATCTGATTCAGCTCAACTTCACACCAAAAACCTTCCCTCAAACACAAACCTTCTGACTCAAATATTTATATTACAATATAGTTTATATGCCAACCAGTTAATATCTCAAGTTCGGATAGTTTTGTATAACTGTAATAATGTTTTTGCAGGAGGTCATAGACCGGATCTCCTGACTGAGGAAGATCGACCACCAAAAGTTCTGCTGGTTCTAATGAGATGTTGAAGCTTTTTCCAGTCGTGAGCTTCAGGATGGAGATGAGTCTTCAGACTGAATCCCAGAAAGGATCTCCTGCCTCACAGAAAAGCAAGCAGTGAATTAATTTCTGTTCAACAAGCAGCTGAATCATCAGAACAATAAATAATAAATGTTTGAGGCTTCTTAGATTGCTGGAAATGAACAAACTGTGACTCTGGTGACATTTATTAAAACTGATGGATTTAACTTTTCTTATGAAGTTTGTTTCTGTTGCATCAATTAACAGAACCCCAAAAGGTTCCAGTTAAACCAGTTATCACCCATTCAAACAGTCCAAGGTACAGTGTATTATTGCAAAATATTGGATTATAAATAATAAAAAAAGATGTTTTAGGAACAAATCCAAGCGACCAGTAAATTTGAACTCCTGACCTCTGCCCTGGAATCAGCTGCTAAAACTGTAGCAAACAGCTTCGTCTCCTTTATTCACATCAAAACTTTCCTTCGAAAACCGTTTCTGCTATAAGATGCAGAAAGAAAACCCTCAGAAAGTAGTCTAATAAACATTCAGTTTATTAGACTACTTTTGGTCAAGTATTACATGTGTTTATCAACATATTTACATCTGTGGTTTTTATATAATTAACAATATTAAATTGTTCATCAGCATAAAAACAGATAAACTGACGTTTTCACAGAAACTCTGCTCATGGGAGGATAAAACTGCCCTCTGAACAATTACAGCTGAGTTTAAAGACTTGTCACAATGAATCCCATTTTTACCTTCAGGTGGCGCTACAGAGCGCTAACAGAAGAAACCAGTTTCTCCTCCAGGATGCCGTTCTGATGAAGACCTTCCATCCTGAGTGGTGAGCGTCTCTGCTGAAAACAAGGTTATCAAACTGCTCCATCACAACCTGCCGTCCCTCTTCTGTAGAAAACACACATCCGGCTCCTTTGCCTTATCGAGTGTTTTTACACCTAGTGCTGCAGCCTCTGGGCTCAGTTAAAGCTCTGAAAACCTGTCCAGTCCAACTGGACCAATCTTCTGGATCAAAGCATGTCAGTAAAAAACATCAGAAGCTGTAATTATTCCACAGAAAGATTTATTTAGTTGTGTATCACATTCAGGCAGCCGCTGCACTGAGCTCATCTTGTGTTTTAAATGAAATTAAGCCTAAAAGAACAATTATGACTGAAAGCTGCTGGATCTGGTTGCAACTCAGTGGAGTTTCTTCTTTTCCATCATTATTGAAGCTGTAAATGCTGCTGCTGCTGAGTTAAAAATGCATCAGAAGAAAGGCTGTACATTAAGTTAAATTTCCTTCCTGCCTGAGAAAACCATCAGAGATGAACTGGATGCATGTTTCTGACACTGGGATAATGAGCAGGAACCAGACTGCAATAAAATCCTACTAAAGGTTAGAGCTGGGCAGTAAAGCAACTTCTTTAATTCATTCAGAAACAGAAAATATTTGTGATAAAATGTGGCAGAACATGGAGCCACCTTTAAACATTTCTACAGGATGGAGAAGAGACCAACTTAATTTGGTTTATTTTCAGGTTTTTCTCTTAAAAACTGAAATATGGAAAATCATCTGTTTGAGTTGCAACTGAAGCAATAATTATTCCAAGTAAAAACTAGTTTATTAAAGGTTTTCTAAAACATACACAGCACTCTGAGAAAGCTTTTCATCACTCCAACCGTTTCCAGTGATGAAACTAATTTTAATATTAGAAAATGATTTCTTTAGGAAATACAAAATGCAGTTTTCAAATGATGACGGCAGGAAGTAGGCTGAAAGATCTGGAAAGTGTTACAGAACCATTTGTACGGTTTTGGACTCCAGAGAACCAGGTCCAAAGTGGGTTCTGTAGGACTCCAGAGAACCTCCCCAGTAGTTCTCAACCTACCAAAAACTACTCCCATAGCTCGTCCCGACTAACTGATCAGTGGACATTTGGTTAAGGTCTCGTTTCTTCTGGTGGAAAACTGATCATTTTGGAAAAGGGTCATGATACCTACAGTCAGACATGGTGGTGGTAGTGTGATGCTAAGGGCTGTCGTCGTGGCCATGGGTGGAGCAAGCAGTTATTAGGTTTAGATGAAGCTGCTTTTCCACATTGTGCCAAGTTGGCTTTTTCCATTAATAAATGAAATCATGGTTTAAAAGCAGCTTTCTGTGTTCACTCAGATCATCCCTGGCAGACTTTACGTTATTCTGATCTAGATTTTGGAAAACATTTTGAAGTAGGAGCAGCTAAATTTAATAATACAAGTTTTCATGGCAGCGTATTTTACAGAACATTTTCTTCTTCTTCTTCTGTTTATAGATGAACACAGAGTGTTCAAGTGTGCAGAAATGTTAGATATGCTCACATCCTGGTCTGTTCAGTCCAGAAATGTTGCATAAATGAGCAACATGTGTAGACCTGACCCGACCCGCTGACCTGACCTGACCCACTGACCTGACCTGACCCACTGACCTGACCTGGCCTGACCCGCTGACCTGACCTGACCCGACCCACTGACCTGACCCGCTGACCTGACCCGACCTGCTGACCTGACCTGACCCGACCCACTGACCCGACCCACTGAGCTGACCTGACCCGACCCACTGACCTGACCCGCTGACCTGACCTGATCTGACCTGACCCTCTGACTCGAACTAATCTGACCTGACCCGCTGACCCGACCTGACCTGGCCTGACCTAATCTGACCCGACCCGCTGACCTGACCTAATCTGACCCGACCCGCTGACCTGACCTGCTGACCTGACCCAACCCGCTGACCTGACTTAATCTGCCCCGACCCGCTGACCTGACTTAATCTGACCCGACCGCTGACCTGCCCTGATCTGACCCGACCCGCTGACCTGACGTGATTTGACCTGACCTGATTTGACCCGACCTGCTGACCTGATCTGGACCCGCTGACCTGACCTGACCCGACCCGCTGACCCAACCTAATCTGACCCGACCCGCTGACCTGCCCTGATCTGACCCGACCCGCTGACCTGACGTGATCTGACCCGACCCGCTGACCTGACGTGATTTGACCCGACCCGCTGACCTGATCTGGACCCGCTGACCTGACCTGACCCGACCCGCTGACCTGATCTGGACCCGCTGACCTGACATGATCCGAACCGCTGACCTGTCCTCACCTGTGCCGACCCGCTGACCTGCCCGCTGACCGGACCTGACCCACTGACCCGACCCTAAGGCCTATCTTTTGTCTCTTTAAACTTCAACAACAGAGTCATTAGAAAGAAAAGTCCTGATTAACCAGGCGAGGAGTTGCAGTCCAGACCCGAAAGAGTTCTGTTGCAGTCAGGATGAGGAGGAGCTGGTTCTGATGGAAGATTCTGATACCTTACTGAAAACCTTAACCTTAAAGGAAAATATGCACAGTGAACCAGAACCAAACGGCGGTCGGGTTCTGCTGTTTTTTGTATCGAAAAGCCAAAATCACGAAGACATGAAATGTCCAGGTTTGCATCAAGCTGAAGATGAGCTTCACACAGACTGAGGAACCTCACAGTCATCGCTGATGAAGGACTTCACCAAACATCTGAGGCTTTGAATCCACAGGTTGATCCGAGCGCAGGAGAAACAGGTTTCCTCTCTGACTTCGGTGGGACGTCTCACCCTGACGGGAGGCCGTATTCCTGCAGCTGGCGTTTAATCGCCTCAACCAGGATTCAGGGGACAGCATCCGTATGCCTGTCGGTTCTGCAGCAAGAGACTCTGGGACCCACAGACGCCACATCAGGTCACACTCCGGAGAACGGCCATATTCCTGCACCATCTACAGAGGTTAACCTGCTGATCCACATGAAAGTAGAGTAGGAACCTGCTGGAAAACACCTTGGAACAGTTTCATCTGGAGGAAAGAAATCCTTTGAGTTTGGCTGAAGGTCCTGGTGCTGTGGACTCCCAGTTCTGGTCTGATCTTCTCAAATTTGAATCTCTGGAGTTTAAATCACCTGGTTATTGGTGTTGACCTTGTGTGATGATCTTCAGTCTCACACCAGACACATGCTGAGGTAGAATGGTCACAGTAGAAGGAAGTCCAGGTCAGCAGACATGGTTACCTGTTCACCATGAGCTCATGTTACTCCAGATGTTTTAATGCTGCTGAACCTCTGAGTTCTGACTGGTTTGGTCTTAGAGAAAAAGCCCAACCTTTCTCCTGGGTGACCCTGACTCCAGCTCCTCCTGGAAGTGGGTGGATGTGGATCTTCTCGTTCAGTGCTGAAGGGGATACAATCAGCGGTCGTGGAAACTGGAGTCGGTTACTGGTGTCGTATTTAGTGACTGGACCAACCTTTAGTTTCTGACTTTGATCAGTGATTTACATGAAGGTCTGGGAGAAGATCACATCTCTGTTGGTAACAACCTGCTTAAATAACCAGGCAGAGTCAAGGGAGAACATAGTTCACATTTATTGAAAGGCTAATTCCACCAAATCTGAACGTCTACAGAGACAAACACATGAAGTCAAAGCTCAGACCTGAACCAGAACACCAGTCTGATGATCCAACCCACGAGGACCCAAAAACCCGCAGAACTCCCCAGATCAGAGTAAAACCAGGACCAGAACCAGCTCTGGACCTCATGGAGAGCCTACTACATGAAAACAGACGTTTGGATCCAGCCACATTTGTCCTCAGGTTCAGTTCAGCTTTTCTTCAGACATCTTCTAAATGCAACATGAAGCACGACCAGAAGAACCAGACGTGTCTGGAGGTAAGAAAACATCTGGTGAGAAAATAAAAAGGATTTCTCTTTTCATTTTAACAGAACATGAGTTACATCCCTGCAGTCGGACCTGACCCGTCCTGATTGGCCGGCTGGCACTCGCTCCACTCTGATTGGCTGTGAAACACCAGGGTCAAGCCTTCAACCTTTACACCTTCAGGAGTTTGATTAAAGTGAAATTAAAAGGTCGCAGGTGATTTCAGCTCCTGTTAAAAATGAAGCGAACTGCTTGAATATTCCTGATGTTTTCAGCTGAAACTTTTCTGCTTCTTTTATTGTTTCAGACAGAAATAATCACTTTAAATAAAACTATCAGCAGTTTTCTATGAGCTACAGCTCAACACCAACATGTTAAGAGCAGTAAAACAGCAGAACTGAAGCCATCAATAATTAATAACCAGCAGAAGTTTCAGAACCGTCTGGTAATTAATATTTTCAAACAAAAACTGCACCTTATTTTTCATAACTGAATATTTACACACCCTTTAACAGCTCAACAGTATGAGTGATGATTTTATCCTGCTGGGATCTTCAGTATCAGAGGTCCACCCTACCTAAAACCCGTCCCAGGACCCAGAACCATTGTGTTCTGTTACAGAAAGTTCCAGAAACATACATTTATCAAGGAGAACACCCAGTGATCATACATTTATCTGAGTAATACTGAGTTTTTTGTTCCTGTTAGGTTGAAGTAAAACTGGAAACCCAATCAGACCAGATGCAGTGACTACCTCTGACCACAAGATGCCGCCACAGACCCTGATTTATGAAGCTTCAGGCTGGAGAAGAAGACATGGATGGACTGGGTCAGGACAAAAAAAACATGGACCTTTCTTGTCCTTAACGAGGTTTCTAGAGGGATTTATTTATACTCGGCAGCAGAATTTCTTGGCTTTGGAGAAACTTTAGTCTCAGTTTTTCTCCAAACTGCTTCTGATCAGTAAAGTTTCCAATGTTTTTAATATCATGCAGGTGATTTTCTCCAAATAATTTAACAATAGGAGTTTCAGCCATGAAGTAGTTTTAGCTGAATTTGCTTCTTTTAGCTCGAGTTTTTGGCCTTCAGTTCAACGCTGAATAAAAAGCTGCGAGGCTACAGAACATTTGGACGGACCCGGCTACCTGGACACACCTGTCTGAGGCCAGAAAGCAGCGGGACAGCGAGCAGGCACACAGGAGCTGCGACTAAAACAAGAACTGGAACAGAAACAGAAAGAGAGGAGATGCCGGTTCAGGAAGCAAGCAGGGTTACACCTTTAGTTGTTTTTCTTCATTTAGTAAAGCGGTACAGGAAGTAGAGGCAGAAAAGCCCGGAAGGATTCAGGCAAGAAGCTAACGGATGAAGCCGTGTCCTCCTCAGAGGGCGAGAAGCTAAAACTGCTACAAACAAATCACAAAATACATTTTTTCTTTTGAGTTAATATCTGGAATCTCTGTAAGCTAACAGTAACACTAAGACGGACCGGGTCGACCTCAGCCCCTCCCACGCTGGTTCTCCCATCTGTCCCACAACGTTCCCCAGCATCCTGCTCCAGTCTTCAGGTTAGTCCTTCCTGAAGGTCACGTCACTGAACCAACGCCCAGCCTGGGAGACTTCCTGTCCACAAGCCCCTCCCACGGTCCAACTATGCCGATATATAATCAGTAGATATTTAAAGAGCTGTAAACCTCCATCTTCCTCGTCCTTCTCCACTCCAATGAAATGAAAGGAGAGATCAGAAAGTCCAGTCTGGTATTTCACCCCCTGCGCTTCACCTGTCCCCCCCCCATAAACCAGAACACCACACTGTCCTCGCCCTCTCAGAATGACCCCGCTTCAGTCTGCCGTACATCCAAGCAGACGTCCAGGAGGTCCAACGTTTTTTCCGTCAAGAAAGAAGATCTCTAGATGAGAGGGGAGTTGTGCAGATGTAGCGTCTGTCTGAATTTGGGGGTCCAAGGTGTTGCTGGGAGGGTTCCTTAAAGTTCAGATTTCGGCCGGTTGAAGGAAACCCGGCGGCAGCGTGACACCGCGGGTCAAGAGATCCCGCACCCTCCGATCCAGGAGGGGCGTCACTACTCCCCGAACAGCCGAGGGGGGTGGGGGTGGTGATTGAGCCTCGTCGGGGGGGTTATGTCGCCTCCCCAGCCTCCACCGTTTCTCGCCGGTTTAATTTCCCATTTTTATGTGTGTTTGTTTCCCTTCGTTCCTCCTGGTGGTGGTTCGTCCGGACACAAAGCGCCGCCTCGCGCTGCCGTTCAGTGCGGCGGGTTCATGGCGCCGTGACCTCGCTGCTGCTTTTGTTTCTGCTGCAGGAGGAGCTGCTCCAGCGCCGACGGCCCCGGCTGCATCATAGAGCTGGACCAGATGGACTGCAGAGGACACAGAGGGGGGTTAGAGAGGCATGGTCAGAAGGAGTGTTCAAACAAAGACCTGGAGCTCTGCTCCACTCTGAGAAAAACATCTGCAATGTTTAACCCTTGAACTGAGCGGTGGAATAAATATCTGACAGGAAGTTGGATCACCTTCAGGCTATCAAGCAGCACAGTTGAAGACGACTCCTCCATAGGAGACTCCTGGTTGGTCCAGGAGCTCCCCGTGGAGCCACCCTGGTGCCAGCTGGAATCAGGCCCCGTGGAGGGGGCTGCAGCTGGAAGGTAGTCCAGACCAAAGCCGGTTCCTGGAACGCAGCAGCACAAACACATCAAGAGCTGGAAGCAGAGGACCTCTGCTGTATTCCTGAACCCCTTCTAAACACAGGAGGGGTTCAGGAATACAGCAGCTGAATGATTTTATGAACTTATCTTTCTAAACATTTTAACTTTTGTTTTCCTATCACCCATTTGAACAGACAACCACAGGTTTACGTTTTAGCGGGTAAAAAGAATTGAAAGCCTGTTGCAGAACCTTAGACAACCACTGGGTGTCACTGCAGCAGCCGTTTCCAGCCTTAGCAGAGACATTAAAGCAGGTAACTGAGGTTTAATCAATGTTGCTCAGTTTGTTCTGATCCCCAGACCGGTCTCTCTGATAAAGGTCCTAAAACACACCCAACCCAACCCTTATTGATCCTCTGAGGGGGGAGCTGGTGAGTAGCTTGACTTAGATTGTATTATAGGCCAATACAGGGACTATTTCATCTGTAACAGGTTCTGTTAATCAGACATTTCCCTAAAACCTGGGAGGTTATTCCTGGGAAGCCTGAAGTTGTTTCTGTCTGAGAGTGAAATCCTAACTTCTCCCACGGTAAAATTCCAGCAACTTTTCCAGCACCAAACTTCAGAGCAGTCTGTATCTCTGTGCACCTTTTCTTCCGTGAGATTTATGACCACGGCGCACACAGCGTTCCCTACATAAACGAGGCCAATCAACCATCTAAAATACTGTGCAGCTGATTCAAATTCTCCAGGTTATGGCATTAATATGAAATAGACATACAGGCAGAAGGACCCCGAAGGCATCAGAGGCTCAGCACGCATGACGGAGCATTAAACTATTAGCTAACCACCTTTACTAGCGTTTTTTAATAAAAGGTTTTGTTGTTTCACATTTTAAAGTACAGTAGATGGCATAAAATCGCAGCTCCATCCATCCTTCAATCAATCAATTTGCAATTTACCAGCAAAGCTGTAAGCTAGCTTAAATTTAAGATTCCCTCCCACTACTACGGCGTCCCGCTGGACAGCACCGACACTCCCTTCGCTAAAACATCCAGGTCCTTCCTGCACATGTAGCAGGAAGCTACTTGAGGATTCGGTTCTCGTTTCAACCATGTTTTGCTTCTAGCCTTTTCAACTCAGCGGTCATTAAAACAACAACAAACATGCGCGCTGTTTTCTCCTGCTCACCGCATACATGCACGCCTAGCAAGACGAAGTTAGGCGCTCAAAGTAGGTCTGCTTCATAGATATGCTAGAGGACGCCGCCGGTCCAGCGGCTGGTGGTGTCTGCTGCTCACACGCCGGTAATACGAAGAGGAGCAGACCCTCTCTGAGCGGCAGCGAGGCTTTCTGAGACTTCATCAAAACCAAATGATCGTTCTCTATTTGGTGCCTAAAATATCAAACTGAGCTTTTTAATCTTTATTACAGATCTGTGCAGGCAGAATATCAAGAACTTTCCAAACCTTGAAACCACCTTGTTCAAATTCAAGCTTAAATTCAAGGATTTCAAGCACTTGTACGAACCCTGTTCTTAAACTCACCCGGTTTCTCTGCCTTCCAGCGGTCCAGGACCCGGCGGTCTCGGCTGTCCGGAGTTCCTATGGGCCCGAAGTTGGAGAAGGACACGGCTCCGTGGTTGTGAGTTGGTGGGGAGGAGGGCAGGCTGCTGGGATTGGAGGAGTGGGGGGACTGACTGGCCGGGGTGGAGTGGTCTGCCAATCAGAGAGCGACATGAGTAATGATGCAACTTCCTTAAAGAACACCTGAGCAGGTAGGACGTTACCTGAGCTGGCAGGGAGGGAGGGGGACCAGGGGTTCCCCTCAAACAGGGAGTACAGGGAGGGCTCCTGTTGCATCATGGGAGCATCAGGTTTGGAGCTGGGAGGCAGGTTTTTACCATACGCCTGACTGAAGATGCTGGTGTGGTTAAACTCCTGCAGAAACAATGAATCTGATCATCAAGCCTGGAACCATTTCAGAACATCAACCTCCTCCAGACTGCTGATAATCTAGAGTCCAACACAGCGCTGTGAAAAAGTAAGTACCCCCTCACAGATTTCTGTTGGTTTTGCTTTGTTGTCACACCAGATGAGTCAACTACATCATGATTTTGTTTACTGATGAAATAGATTTTTATCCAAACAGACCTGACCCTATGTGAAAAAGTAAGTACCCCCCAAACCTAATAACTGGTTGTTCCTCCCTTGTGTTGGTGTTCCTGATAACTGGAAACGAGTCTTTAATACCACGATGGAGGAATGTGGAACGGCCTGTTGAAGGTCATGCTGCACAAGTCCAGACTTTGACTAGGACACTCCAAAACCTTCATTTTATTTTTTTAACCATTCAGAGGTAGGTGGGTTCTGTGCTTCGGGTCAATGTCCTGCTGCAGCACCCAAGTTGACTTGAGTTTAACATCACAAACTAATGGTTGGACCTTCTCCTTCAGGTGTTTCTGCTAGAGAGCAGAATTCATGGTTCCACCAGTTACAGCCAGTCGTCCAGGTCCTGAAGCATAAAGCAGACCCAGAGCATGACACTGCCACCACCATGTTTGACTGTAGGTATGATGTTCTGATTCTGAAATACTGTTAGTTTTACTCCAGATGTAACAGGACCCACAGCTTCCTGCAGAGCTTTAGATGATGTTCTAGGTTCTTCTCTGACCTCCTGGATGAGCCATTTATAGTTTCATGGAGTAATTTTGGTAGGTGAGACTCTCCTGAGAAGGTTCTCCACTGTTCCATGTTTTCTCCATCTGTGGATACTGGTTCTCACAAATGGTTTTGTAACCTTCCCAGACGGATCAATGTCAGGGACTTCTCATCTGATCTAAAGCAGTGGACAATAAGCTGCTTTATGAGATATTTTAGCCTACTTCTTGTTGTCAGATAGGATCTATTGAAGTCATTTCTTGGTTCTACAGGTCTGGCAGTGATCAGGACTAAAAGTTAACTAATTAAAACAGCATCTAGGGTCCGGTTGGTTCAGAAACTTTAATAAACTAGTGTCTGGATTTATTCAAGTTAACTTTGATGATATTAACATTTGTCTGATGAGCTGAAACATTCGAGTTTGGCAAAAAAGTAGAAACAGAAGAAATCTAGAAGGAGACAGAAAGATGAAGGTCGTGACCTGCATGGGGAAGCCGGTGATTGGCAGAAGAGAAGATGATTGGCTGACGACCTCCTGGCTGCTCTCCATCCTGGTCTGGTTTGGCAGCTGCAGAGATGAAGGACAGACTCAGCGTGAGAGGAAGGAAGTCATCGCCTGCATTGGTTTTACTTTAACGTGCCGCAGCACCGGCAGACAGGAAGTGACCCGTTCATCTGTTTGCTCTAACAACTTGACCTAAAAATGATCATTTTATTTATCTGTTGAGGTTTTAGCTGATCTGATGTAAGAATCAGACTGAAACTGGATCTGGATTTTAGGGATATGTAAGAAAAAAGAACCGATCCCTTCCTGGTCTCCATCATCGTTGCTTGAAGCACGTCTACCTTTCTATTTCTAAGTAGAACCAACAGCCACCTTTCCTTGACCAGCTGATGGGTTCTCCTCTGACCATTTACACCAACAGAACCCAGACCCAAGTCTCCTTTACAGGTAACACATAACGTGCAGAGGTTTATTCCCACAACAGAACAGCGAACATAACTGAAGGAGCTCCAGTGAAGAGATGAAGAGGGATGAGCAGAGTGTAGAGCTGGGAGACGGAGTTGGTGCAGGATGCTGAGCAGTTGGATGGGGGTGAGGAAGGTGTTGGATGAGGATGAGGAAGGTGTTGGATGAGGGTGAGGAAGGTGTTGGATGAGGGTGAGGAAGGTGTTGGATGAGGATGAGGAAGGTGTTGGATGAGGAAGGTGTTGGATGAGGAAAGGTGTTTGGATGAGGAAGGTGTTGGATGGGGGTGAGGAAGGTGTTGGATGGGGGTGAGGAAGGTGTGGGATGAGGATGAGGAAGGTGTTGGATGAGGGTGAGGAAGGTGTTGGATGAGGGTGAGGAAGGTGTTGGATGAGGGTGAGGAAGGTGTGGGATGGGGGTGAGGAAGGTGTTGGATGGGGGTGAGGAAGGTGTGGGATGAGGATGAGGAAGGTGTTGGATGAGGGTGAGGAAGGTGTTGGATGAGGGAAAGGTGTTGGATGGGGGTGGGGGAAGGGTTGGATGGGGGTGAGGAAAAGGGGTGGGAGAGGATGAAGGAAGGGTTTGGGGAGGGGAGGAAGGGTGGATGAGGGTGAGGAAGGGTGGGATGAGGGTGAGGAAGGTGTGGGAGAGGGGAGGAAGGTGTGGGATGGGGGTGAGGAAGGTGTTGGATGAGGAAGGTGTTGGATGAGGAAGGTGTTGGATG
>JAHHUM010003125.1:0-20340 GCA_036173005.1 Crenichthys baileyi | reverse complement strand
CTTAGCTGCCATGTTTAGCCAGAATTGTCCTGATCCTGAACTGTGGCTCATATTCAGATGTAGGCAGCTGAAAGAATGGACAGTTGCAGAAATTCATGAGAAGCTTGTTGAACACTGCAGAGATCGCAAGCGGCTATCCAAACACAGAGTGACCAATGTTCTGTCTTCTCAGCAACAGGAGGTCGCTACTTCTATGCAACGTGCGACACTCACTAGTGTGTTGTGATTATGAATATGAATATATTATTCAATATTAATACTTTAATATTTTATTAAATAATATTTCAGTCTGTTAAGGGTCGTCCTGTGAATACCAGCCCAGTAAGGCGGTGGTAATAGGACAAAATAGAAAAGGGATGAGCCAAGCTCTGACATTTTTGAGCAGCATAAACTCTGCACACACATGGAATGAATTCACACAATTTCTTAAAATACAAGAATTTATTAACAAAAATAAGTCAACTCAAAGTCAAACATATTTCAATCAACAAACTCTTTGCTATGCTAAAACAATCCAACTAAACTACCAAGCAGAATTAAAGAATAATGAAGACTAATGGGCTATGTACAATATAAACAAGTTGATTAAAGATGGTTGAAAATCATGACCAAAAAATAATATTTAAAGAAATAATATTAAGGAAATAGTACAATAATATTTAAGGAAATATTATTTTGAATACGAACCAAATCTTTCTGGAGAAATGGGGCTTAATGGTGTTTACTTAGTTTTCAAGTTTAGTAAAATAATATTTAGGGAAATATTTCCTAGATTGAAACTAACAACCTTTTTTGGGTAAATGATCTTCAGTAGGCAAGCACATGTTCTTAGCTGTTAGCAGTTACAGCTAACAAAAGAAGCCTATAGCTTAGCACCAGAATCAAACACATACCTTTAAAATACCATTAATAAAAGGGTTAAAATGTATAAGCGTGGACGGTGCGTTATGGCCGATCTTCTTTGTTTAAAATCACCCTTTAAATAAAGTTTGTCTTAACTTTAAAAAAACACAAACATAGAACACATAAAATGAGCACGTGGTGCTGAGCAGATAATCTGCTAGCACTAAGATGGCTGAGTTTTCAACACAACAAAACCAAACATCATAAAATGAAAAATGCTTAGATTATTTTATTCTAAAATACTTCTCTCTGACCAAAACACAACCTCTTACGTGAACCGTGCTGAGGAAAAGTTGTCCGGGGCAACAAAGTTGAAGAAAGCATCCACAGTGAACAAAGGGTTAAATGCAGCTAACCTACGTAGCTGTGGGGGGGGGGGGGCTCGCTCTGTCGGCCGGCCAAACAGTACGTTACTGCTGTAACAATGGTGATGCGGTCCCATTGTCCTTCCTTCAGACCAGGAACACCGCTCCACTCGGCGTCGTAGAGACAGAGTCTCTGCTGGGAACTCTCTGGAACACAGTTTGCTTCTGTAGACCTTAGAAAGAAAAGTCAAGCAACGCTTGTACCTTAATTACCCCGTTCATGAATGAATACCGGATACACAAATAGCAATTCATTCCTACTTAACTTAGTGCACATGATCGCATAATCGTATGACACTCTTGGATCCAGTTTGAAGAGTTACGTCTGTTTGCCTGCAAAGAGACATTAGCACGCTGTATCCCTCCGTCCAGTTCCTCTGGGGACCTGCGTGGAAGAGGTCAGTTTGTTGCAAAAGCGGGGTTTTTATTCGGACAGTGACGTCACGGGAAGTCCGCTGTTATTCCCTGTTTCTGGCTGTGCTGGAAGTAGGTTAATGTGATTTATTTTGAAGGTTCCAGAAAAGCTCGTACGGGTTTTCATTTGTAACCCATGGCTGTGGTCCCAACAAGTGCAATTGTGCCTCCGGCTGCTGTTGTGTTGTCAACTGTGGGGCAGGCAGCTGAGAGCTCGCCGGTGCGCCTGGACCAGGTCATCCCTCTGCTTGAACATGTTCTGGAGCAGCAGCCACTACAGTGTAAGTTTCAAAGTAAGTCCAATTTGCGTACCCAGAGAGACCATCCAGTGAAAGTGAAGCCCATAGTACTCTCTGCTGTGTGCAGCGATGATGGACACGCTACTCAGTACCACTGCAGGTCCAACCATCTCTGCTTTAACTGTTTTGCATCTGACCATGTGCGAGCGGAGTATTCAGGGGCTGTGGTGATGAAACCTAGGAGTGCTAAACAGGTGGTGCAACCACAGGAAAACTGACATCATGGTCAGACACACAATCCTCCACTTCTGCCAGGAGTCCATTGTGTATCCGGAGGAGAATGTCCCGTCTGTACAAGAGTGCTCTCCCTTACCCTGTCTTCCCGTCGGGTAAATTTGATCAATTGCGTTGAGAGACTAGCTGACCAGATCCATAATTCACAATTCGGGAGATATCAGAGAGAGGCTCTTAAAAAAGATGTGTGTGTGTTTGTGATCCGAACGATCTCTTTTGAGAGAGATTCGCTTTATTGCACTTCATATTCCTCGCCCTCAGCCTTCAAGGTCTTCGTCCTTCAGTGTCAGATAGGCGTAGCTACACTCTCTCTCCCACGCTCCTTGGTACAAGCCAACTCCTCGCCCGTCACATCGTCAGATACAGTTTTACTCCGGGTTTGCCTATTTACTGCTTCCTCTTCGTATCTCAGGTTTGTCTGATTTTTCATTGCATACTTAATCAGGCTTATCTTTCCTTCTGCACATTTTTCAATTCAGTTCAATTCAATTCAGTTTATTTATATAACGCCAATTCACAACACATGTCGTCTCAAGGCACTTCACAAAAGTCAGGTTCATACATTCCAATTAATCCTAATCATTGAACAGTGCAGTCAGATTCTGTTATTTATTCAAGGCTCACCCAGGTTGTTTACGCCTAGTCACAACTTCATCATGTCAACTCCTTGTCAGGCTCAGATCATTCTCTCACGCATCGTCTGGCTGGCAAAATCAATTCCCCTCTTGCCAGTCAGGCACGACTAAGTCTTTCTCTCTGCCCACCTCGTCAGGTTTACCAAGTTCCCAGATTCACGTCCTTCCCCTTCTTCACCTGTCAGGCTCTTATTATCCTCTTTCCTCCTCACCCTTCTCCTCCATTCATATCTCTTTTTGCACGGCCTTGGCCTTGGTTTTGGGGGGGTGACATATCTAATCTTAACTCCATGATGTTCAAGCCCTCTACGGGTTTTCAGGTTAAGTGTATTGACTTCCTCTAACTTTCGTTCCATCTAAATATTTCAGAATCAGAATCAGCTTTATTGCCAAGTTCGTACATACAAACAAGGAATTTGACTCCGGTACACTTTGCTCTGGGGTTGTTTTTTTTTGGCGTTTTGAGATATATTTATGCATATATCTTTATGTCCTGAAATATACATACAAAGGTGCATTTGCAATTTCAGTATGCAGTTGTTTGGTACTCTATTAAATGTTCATCAGAGAAACAGCCTGGAGGAAGAAACTGTCTCTGTGGCGGCTGGTTTTAGTGAACAGTGCTCTGTAGCGTCGGGCTGAAGGCAGAACTCTAAACAGTTTATGTGCAGGGTGTGTGGGGTTTGCAGAGATTTTAGCAGCTCTTTTCCTGACTCTAGACCTGTATAAGTCCTGGATGGAGGGAAGGTCAGCCCTGATGATTCTCTCTGCAGTCCTCCACCACCATCTCCACAGTCTTGAGTGGATTTAGTTCCAGGCAGTTCTGACTACACCAGTGGACCAGCCGATCCACCTCCTGTCTGTATGCAGACTCATCACCGTCCTGGATCAGACCAATGACAGTGGTGTCATCTGCAAACTTCAGGAGTTTCACGGACGAGTCCGCTGAGGTGCAGTCATTTGTGTACAGGGAGAAGAGGAGTGGGGATAGAACACACCCCTGGGGGGCACCAGTACTTATTGATCTGGTTCGGGAGAAGATGCTCCTCAGTCTCACCTGCTGCTGTCGGTCCATCAGGAAGCTGTTGATCCACTGACAGGTGGAGGCTGGGATGTTGTTGAAGGCCGAGCTGAAGTCTACAAACAGGATCCAGTCAGCTTTCTCAGACCAGTCCATACAGCCGAAGTGTCACCAGTAGAAAGGCTGTTCTTCAGCTTCTCACTGTAGCTTCTCTTGGCTGCATTGATCTTCTTTGTTAGTTTGTTCCTGGCCTGCCTGTACCGCGCCCAATCTCCACTGCTGTGAGTTTCTTCCTTGTCCCTGTGCAGGTTCCTGAGATGTGGAGTAAACCATGGCTCATTATTCCCAAAGGTGCAGAATGTCTTGGTCTGCACACACATGTTCTCACAGAAAATGATGTATGATGTCACCACATCAGTTAGTTGGTTTAGTCTTCTCAGACCTCAAGTTCTAAAGTTCTAGCCTGATCATTTCAAACCCCATCTCAATATACCAAAGGGAAGGTCCACGTTTCATCTCTATTGTTCGCCTTGATGAACCGTTCAGCTAATTTCAAGCCATGCTCAAATTCGCACTCAAACATCACCCATCATGCCCCTCTTTTTCACTCCAGTAGGGGCCCTACGTCTGCCTCCTGGTTCCTCATATTTTAGACAGACACTAATCCAATGCAACCTGCCCCCGGTCAGTTTTCTAGCCATTCATTTAGAATCGGGGCAGCCACAACTGTAGCCACCCAAGGAGTCTCAACAGCCTCCCTTCAACAACTTGGCCGCTGGTCATCTTCATCTTTCTCATCCTATGTCTGTCCAGACTTATTCTCTTTGTTAGCTCCCCAAAGATCTCTCAGTTCTTAGGTAAGAACGTCTTTCATTATCTGGTGATGGATGGCCCTTCATTAAATCGTATTTATCATCTTAGACAGATCGTCTTATCTTAATTCATCCCTCTTATCCCTGTTTCTCCAAGGTCCTTCGTCAGCATCCGTCAGCCTCATCCATTCATTCTCTCACCTCCTCATCATCTCTTCATTCTCCCCCTCATCAGGTTCAGCTGCGTCATCGTCCTTCTGTCTAAATCATGCTCATGCCTATGCAGACTCACTCACCTGCATCCATTCATCATTTTCATGCTTTCGTGGCTCAGTACATTCTTCATCGCTGCATGATCTATCATTTCATGCCTACGCAGACTCAGTCACCATTCTCTTGCCTATGTAGGCTCATCTATCATCTATCTCCTGCCTTCGCGACTCAATTCATTCATCATCATCGACGCCTTCATGGCTCAACCTACTGTTCTCATGCTTCTGCTGTCTCATTTTTTCTCAGTACCTTCATCGCTCAACTCATTATTGCTTGCCAGTGCATGGCTAGCACTCTAATCTCTTTCGAAATCCTCAGCAGGTACTTTTCATCCCTCCTACGCCTGAGCAGACCCGGTTCATCTCCTTTCTATTTCTTTTCAGGCTTATCCCATCCCTTCACCATGCCATCCAACTCCCATCATCCCCTGTCCACCTTTGTAACCCTGTCCTTCATCTATTCAATTTGATTCATTTTATCCATCCCCACTTGTCAGACCTCCTAACTACCATATAATTTATTTCAGCCTCGGCCCTTTTTGGGGAAAGACATCTCTAATCCTAAATCTTTCATTCAAGCTCATGTCATTCACTGCATTCATGTCTTCCTATAGGGTCCGAGCGCCAAAGAAATAAACATCTGCTATTTAACTTCTCTAATCGGAATCTTTGTGTTCTTATTGTATGTCTTTACAGGATTGAAATGTCCTTTGAACATTCGAATTGGTTTTATTGATTATGTTCTGGATGGTGCTTGCACTAAAATAGCTTCAACAGGGTCAGCGGTGACCATGACTTTGTGGTGTCAAGTCAAGGTCTTGGAGGATGCCTCTGGAGGAGCTTGTGTCTCAATGTCAGGCTCACCTGGAGAGTGCCACTTGTACTCGTTGTCATCATCGGGTCTAGAGGTAGTCTGACTCGCCTGCCTCCAGAGTTGTTTACCTTTCTATGTTGGCTTGGATGAGCTGCTCCTTTTTCTTGGGACAGAAGCTACCCTTCATGAGCCTTGAGGCACTATGTAGCTGAAGGGCAGGTGGCTCATACTCCTCATCTTCTTTGTCTTCTGCACCATCGTCACTGCAGAAACAGAAAGATATCTGCTGAAGACTGCATTTATCTAAATGACATGCTAAAATGGAAGTTGCATCTGACACTGATTTATAATAAGCTTAGGAACACAATGGTAACACTGTAATGACACAAGATGTTTATTTTGTAACCATAACAGTCTGCAGAATAGACTTCTCACCTTGAAGAAGAAGATATAGCCTCAACCCAGTAGGCTGGGTTCTTTCAGTGCCAGATGGTCCTGCCTCCTCCTGGCTGTAGCTGACATGTAACTTAAAGTTGCTGGAAGTAAAAAGTAACACTATAACTTACTAGTGAACCGTGTCCCGAAGAAGAAGTTTCTCATCTTCATCCACTTCAAAATCCACTCTGCTGTCCGAAGAATCTTCTAATTTGAGGTCACTGCCCTGCAGAATTGTTCGTTTTACTCTTCTGCCACATTATTATGTTCGAAATTCATGGAAAAAAACAAAACAACAAGCAAGCGATGTGTGTAGCGGTGCGTAAAACAAGTCGTGCATAAAGAGAAAGTGAATCCCAGATTTACAACCTCGGTTACACACAGGAATAAAAAAGGAGGGTGGAGCATATGTGTTTCCTGTAACATTTTATGTGTACACTCAGATATGCCTGAAGGACCTCTAAGCATCATCTTGTGTTTTTTAATTGTTGTAAAACCAAAAGTATTTGTGAAAAACGAATTTAGCAAATTGCTTTGTAAACATTAAAGCCTCCTCTTGCAAGGAATGTATGGAAAAAAAAATCTGGAGTGTCTGACCAACCTTTTTAGCCGGCGAAGAATGGGCATCCTTCCGCTCAACCTGCCGGCGGGTTCGTCGGGCTTAACAGGTTTTAAAGAACTTTATTTTTGCCACTACTACACTTTGCATTTTGGTGCTCCTTTAACCACACAATGACAACATGCACACCAAAAGAGTGAGATATAGGATGTAGCAAAAAATTAACTATACTATTCTAGAATTGAGCTGCATAAGGTGGCAGCATGTTGGATTAGACCTGTTAGTTTGATCCTGAAATATTCTGTTCTGGGGACTCCTCTGGAACCTCTGGAGGTTACTGTGCAAAGAAGGATTCTTCATGAAATGAAGAACATTATGGAGAACTCTGAGCATCCTCTTCATCAGACTGTCCTACAACAACAGAGTGTCTTTAGTCAGAGGCTTCTTCAGATCTGCTGTAAGACAGACGCTACAGGAGATCCTTCCTGCCCACAGCCATCAGCATCTACAACGGCTCTTTGAAGAAACCTGCATAGTATGCATAATAACAATATTTAATTTACCTTTGGGTTTAATAAAATATTTTTGAGTTGAATTGAATACAATTGTACAGTTGTACAATGTTCACGTTTCAAGCAGAGGTGGAGACCTTACTTTTTAAAAATTAGGTCTAAGCAGATAAATGAAGAATAAGATGTTTCTCCTTTTTGCTAAAATAGACATTTTTCTTTGGTCGTTAGCCTGTGTGCTCCTCTGTGGGGTGGATGGGATTTAATGAGATTTCATTGTTATCAGTCATCTGTAACTCTCTATGTATTTCAAAGCACTTTAAGTTTCTGTAACAGCAACATTTTCATATTATCCCAACCTGATAACATTGTTTTGTCTGACCAATGTGCCGATTCCAATTTTAGATACAGTCTTTGTGCTTGTTACACAATCTATACAGCCATCGCTGTTATTGGTCTTATTTACGTGACAGGGCTGCTTGACATGATTGAAGATAGTGGCAACATGCTGTGTTCATCTGATGAAGAATCAAATGCTTGAACTGACACATTGGGGCTAAGTAAAGGAACCGACAATGGAGAGCTGCAGTGAGGGAGTCTCTCTGTTTATTCAACATCATATCTCACCTTTTTCAGAGATGTGGGTGTGTTGGTTTACCATGTCTACACAAGGTGCAACCATAACAAACTTTCAATAAATGTCGTTGACGGAAACGTCTGTGATTCCTCATCTTTGAGGGCCGAATAAAAGAGAATTTCAATTTCAATTCAGTTTATTTATATAGCGCCAATTCACAACACATCACGTCTCAAGGCACTTCACAAAAGTCAGGTACATACAAAGCCTTGTCAGGATTACAACCTGGGGCCACATGTACGAAGCATGCTTACGCACAATATGTTTGCAGCGCAATGTTTCACGCACAACTCAACATGTACAAATATGAACGTAGCCTCAAAATTACAAACTTCCAACTCCTAAAACTCCCCTGAATCCACTGAAATATGACTGTCACCTGTAGATGGAAATGCTCATCGGTCTGAGCACTGAGGAGCATAAATGCATGTGAATCATCTAAGGGACACTTTCATTCTCACTGTAGTGGCGCTTTTTCTGGTCTTACGCGTGCACCTGTGGTAGGTTGCTGTTACAAAATGGAGAGCGGTGCTTGCTGAAGTCCAGTCGGATAAGCCAATCCATTTATTGTTTGCTGGGTGGATATGAAGTGATACATACACAAAAAGTCCTTAGCTCCCACAAGCACGGTCAAAACCGTGTGCTCATTTGTGCCACACCTGCGCTTAATTGACACACCTTATCAATACATTTGAGCGGCTCCCGGAGCGCCCCCTAATGGCTCCACCACTCACTAAGAATAAAATGGTGTCGGATCAGCAGATTAACTCCTAACAAGTAAGGTTTGATGATTTCTAAGGTAGACAAGACAATCACACATGTCCATAAATAGCTGCTAAAGTTGCTCCTAACTGTGGAACGATGGCAGCTGTGGTTCAGCTGGAGGACATCACTGATGGAAGAAGTCAGAGATCCTTCTGACCTGCTGGTACATGATGATGCATGGCTGGTTTAGATAGTCCAGGACAATCATCTTGGAGCTCTGCATGGAGCTGGCCTCAGTGGTCCAGAGGGGAACCAGGAGGAACCGTGGGTCTCTGGTACCAGTTCCATTCTCACTACCCTGCGGTCCTTTCAACCGGAGCTTCTCAGAGGGAGCTTACTGACCGGTCGAGTATACTATCCATTTGTAATGCTCAAATGTGTCTCACTAATGCAATGGCACGATGGCCTCCTTAACTCATGATTCCTTTATACTATAAAGATAATTATATTTATTCTAATTTTAAATCTTCTAAATAATTTTCAGTTTTTTATATGACGTCCTAAATGGTTGTAAAGATTTAAAGTTCTTCACATAGTGTGTGCGGTGACAGTCCTCCTAATAGAAATAAAGGAGGCATACTCACCTCATTAGACTATCAGCATTGAGCTATGATTGAACTTAGTGCAGCAGCTAGATGGCGCCATCTGGATTTGATGCAAACATTGTAGAACTAAACGGGTTTCGAGCCGACAACCTTCTTATTTCAAGTCAAGTTTGAGTCGCTGAGTCACAGCACTGTTGCCATGGTTATGTGGACAAGTGATGGTTGCCTTCCCACTATTTATACTACTTTGCTTATGTATTTAGAGGCAGGGACCGGGCCATCCAAGTGCCATGTGCAGCTACGTCAAACCACCCCAAATTCGGATGTATGAAGGCTACATTTGAGGTGACATGTCTACGCACGGTTTCAGACATCTGAATTTTTTTGTGGGCTGCAAGTTTCAGAAATTTCTCTCTACTGCAAACTTTTATTGTGAAAGCTCCAAACTCTTTAGGACATGAGGCCCCAGGTTGTTCAGTTGAATCCCCCAGTGTGGGCTGAGTTAGGCTGACAATTTGAATATTTATTATCACAATGAACTAACATAACTGACCCACACAGACTTGAACAATGATGAGCTTGTGTTGGTTCTGATAGAGCAGACACATGTTCAGTACGTATGCTACAGTGTTAAGACTCAACCTTGACTAAAGATACACTTTAGTTTTTACTTCAGCTTTGATCATAGAGTTTACAGGTTATCCCTGATTTCACCATGATGTCATTTATAGTTGTGAAGAGGTGATATAATAATAACTGACAGGAAATAGAGTGGCCAGATGATGCCTGAGGCCCGGTTCTTATAAGGCAGAGGGTATCCTCCAAGTTCTGGTTAGGTTCAGGCAGCCCCTGCTGAGTGTAAAGTCCTGAAAAGGTGTGTGTGTGTGTTTGTGTGTGTGTGTGTGTGTTCCTGTCTTGGCATCACAGTGAGAACCAGTTTCCCGATTTCACCATCAAATTGAGGACCGTTGGTACCAAAGTGAGGACATTTTGCTGGTCCTCACGACCTATTTTGCTAACGGTTAGGTTTAGGACTAAGGTGTGAATTGAGTTTAGGTTAAGGTTAGGGTTAGGCATGCACTGGTAATGGTTAGGTTTAGGGTTATTGTCAGGGTTAGGGCATAGAAAGGGTTGAAAATGACTGAAAATCAATGGAAGTCAATGGGAGTCAACACATGGTCCTCACTACATATAGCAAAACAAGAGTGTGTGTGTGTGTGTGTGTGTGAGTGTGTGTGTGTGTGTGTGTGTGTGTGTGTGTGTGTAAATTAAGCTGCTGTAAGCACTGAGACTGCTGACTCTGTCTCAGTGGATCAGCTCAGTGCAGACTCATCCTGATCACACACGTCGGCTTGTTATAAACATGTTCCTGCTCTGATCATACCTGAGGAGCTGTGTAAAACTCGTTCTGGTTCTGGTCCAAGATAGACAACCATTAATGACTGCCCTGAAGGTTAAAACAGTTTGATTTGTTAAATGAAACAAAACCATGACATGTCATTATGCTCGGATCTGTCAGACATCCAAACTATAGACCTGAAGGTCCAGCAGGTTCCACATGTTTCGCTGCTTTAGATTAGAGACCTGCAAAGGACTGAGTGTTCAATCCCGGTCCCGCCCGATCCTGAGGCTTTTCTGACCGGTCCCGCCCGATCCCGAGAACCCCCAACCCCCTACCTTTTCTTCAGCGCTCCACGGCCGAGCGAGACTAGATTGACAGGCGCTGAAAGGCCGCAGTATGTCACGTGACGCGCGTGAGAGGAAAAGTAGCTGAATAAGTAGATCAGGTTATGGTGTTTATTTGGCTGTTTATAAAACGTTTTTTTACAATGGTGAGAGTTAATCATTACAGTGTTAATTATTACTTATTTTTGAATTTTGAAGCAGGTCCAAATGTCCGACTTCCCTGCTTTATTCAGTAGGTTGTATTGCCCTTCTCTAATTTTCTTTTCCACAGAAGCCACTGTCGCCTTACCACTCTCCATGCTTTGTTGTTATGTTGCCTCACTCTCACTCGGGAGTCGGGACCGATGTGTTTTGGTCTGACCGCCGAATACGCCCGAGACTACGTAAATCCCGCCTGATCCCGCAACATTTGTGTCGGATCCCGCGGGACCCACGGGATCAGCGGGACTTCCCACCCGATGCAGGTCTCTACTTTAGATACAGAGCCAGCCCAAGGCCATCAAGAAAAATATCATGGACAACGATAAATCGGAACAATTGTTTATGATTACTTCAAAGCTCAACCTTTTAAAGGAGGCCTCATCCTCCAGATGTCAGCTTGTCTCAAAGGGCCGCACACCGAGGTTCTGTAAAGTTCTGGTGACCTGAAACCTTCATCCTGAGCTCTGATTAATGAAGTCTCTCATCACTTTCTTTCATTCAGTCTTAGTTCATTCAATACACAATGGGAAAGGTTCGGCTGACACAACTGTTAAAAGATGTAAGTGATGCTGTGGTGACTGGCCCTCAAATACAACTCTGGTTGGGCCCCATACGACCTTGGAGTCAGCCTTGGACCCGGCCTTGGTCTCTGTGTAAATAAATGTGTCATTACCGTGTCTCAGAAGAGCTACTGAAGAGTCATTAAAGGACACATTTAATGTGTCTCTGGTATCCCTCGGACTTTGCAATCTTTGCTAAATTTCTTAAGGGTGAAAGTGTTCTTCACCCATTAGTTCAGACTGAATGCAAAGACACTGTGTGCACAGACCTGCACTGTCAAGATGGCTGAGTGGTCTAAGGTCGGACGCAATGGTTCAAATCCCACTGGTGCCGAACTCCTTTTGCTTTTGCATACCATGAAAGCAAAAATCCTATACTATACTATACTGACTATACTATCAGATTTGTAGTTTTAGCACCTTCCTGTATTTCTTGTATGACTAACTAAGGTCTCTGGAGGCAGGCCTTTAGAAACAGAGACTGCACTAACATATATAGTGACAATGGCAGCCAGTTTTAATCAGAAAAAAAGATCAACTCATATGCAGAATCTTGGCTTCAAAGGAAGGAGCAACCCAGGAACACTTTATAGCTGATGCCATGACAACAACAGAAAGGAGTAAACAGCCAGGCCATCAAGGTGACTGCTGGTGTTTGTTAGCATAACGTTTCTTAGGTTAGAAAAGTTTTTATTTCATCATGGTTTTTACTTTTTTGTACCCCCTGAAAGTACAAACAGGCCTGCTGATGTCCACTTGATGCTTTATCCAGTAAATACGTTTTCATTCTTTGCAAGCGGGCCTCCTGCCAGCCTTAACACAATAACTAGTTGCAGCAGTGACATTTTCCCCTCATGCCTATCTGATTCCATATCATTATTTTAACTGCACTTCCATTCAGCACGTGTAAAGCATGAAGTGACCAAATATGTCATTATGATAAAACGTAAGTGCAAACATACTAATAAAGTTTGAGTGGCCTAACAGAATCCTTCCTCAGAATAATGTTGTGACACCTACATCACTTTAGAGCAGTTAAACCATCGCAAATAAATGTGGAGGAAAATGAGACTTTAAGCTGCTTCCATTCACAGCTGCTCCCTTTCATCACTGCTTACTTCACTGGTATAAAGTATCCTGGTAACAGCTGTTTGGAGAAAATGGACTGGTGATGCCTCAGACTGTTAATGCTGGTCAGAAGTGGAGCAAAATGTGTTTACCTGAATGCTGCTGCGATTTCAGGGTTGAGAGTTCCACTTTTTGTCATAAGCAGTCATTGTGCACTGTGGTGGTTACAGGCAGGCCGAGCTCGCCTCAGATCTGTGTATCTTTTGTATGGGTGTTGTGACTAAGGGGGAGTCAGGTATAGCCTAAACCGGCTCAGTTATGGTTGAGGTGCAAACACACCCTCCATTTCTGCTACCTGTATGACCCCCTCTCTTTTCCAATGGTTATGGTCAATCTGACAGAGAGAGGTATCCCAATCGTTGTGGTTTTTAGTATAACAATGACCATCAGTGGGCTCTAGATGGACAAACTGTCTACTTTTAAGGCTAGGCTTAAAACTTTCCTTTTTGATAAAGCTTATAGTTAGAGTGACTTAGGTTATCCTGAGCTATCTCTGTAGTTATGCTGCTATAGGCTTAGGCTGCTGGAGGACATAATGACCACTTTCACCCTCTTCGCTACTTTCTCACACTACTCTCCAATTTTGCATTATTTGCTGTTATGTCAGCTTTGAACTTTGTTCTCTCTCTTTTCTCTTCCTAGAAGCTACACCTGACCTAACTCTGTGTCTACCTGAGACACCTTTCTGGAGAGGGGCATCATACAAGCTTCTGCTGGCAACAACTTAATGTTCACCCTCTACCGATGATCCACATGGCCCTGTCTTTCAGTGTTTAACCCTTTCTCTCTCCTAGACATAGCTACTGACTGAGCTTCTACTGTGACTAACTCTCTGTGCTCTCTTCAGACTCTAAACTTGAAAACTGGCTCAGAGTTTATCTGTTCCTTCTTTCTAGGTGAAACGACTAAAGGTGCTACGTCCATTAACATTTACTTTTCCTTCCCATAGAAAGTACTCCTGGATCAGTGCTTCTTTGTTCTCTTTGTATCTCTGCTCTGTTCTCTCTAACCCCCAGTCGGTCGTGGCAGATGGCCGCTCACACTGAGCCTGGTTCTGGTTCTGCTGGAGGATTCTTCCTGTTAAAAGGGAGTTTTTCCTCTCCACTGTCGCTACAAGCATGCTCAGTATGAGGGATTGCTGCAAAGTCAACGCCAGTGACTGTCCACTGTCTCTACATGTTCATCCGGGAGGAGTGAATGCTGCAAGTCACTGACTGGATGCAATCTGCTGGGTTTCCTTAGATAGAAAAACTTTTTATCCAATTTGAATAAATAACTGAATCTGACTGCACTGTTCAATGGTTAGTTATTAATTGGAATGTATGTACCTGACTTTTGTGAAGTGCCTTGAGACGACATGTGTTGTGAATTGGTGCTATATAAATAAACTGAATTGAATTGAATTGAATTGAATGAGACTCGTGTAAAAAGTCACATTTGATCTGGAGTCTTTGTCCATTGTTCAATGTAAAGGCGTCTAAGTGTGGTGATCTGGACGTAACAACATCTTTTCAGAACAGAAACTTCAGTTCTGTTCTTAGAACCTCGGTTATCAACAGGTTGGGCCTGAGGATCCGCTCATCATTTTCCCGAGCAATCTGGAACCGATATAAAGGACAGTACGATGTGTCAGATGGTTTTTAGTTTACATGTGGAGTTTCCTTAGAGGCTTTGTGTGTGTGTGTGTGTGTGTGTGTGTGTGTGTGTGCGTGTGTGTGTGTGTGTGTGTGTGTTCAATGGAAGTCAATGGGAGTCAACACATGGTCCTCACTACATATAGCAAAACAAGAGTGTGTGTGTGTGTGTGTGTTCCTGTCTTGGCATCACAGTGAGAACCATTTTCCCGATTTTACCATCAAATTGAGGACCGTTGGTACCAAAGTGAGGACATTTTGCTGATCCTCACGACCTATTTTGCTAACGGTTAGGTTTAGGACTAAGGTGTGAATTGAGTTTAGGTTAAGGTTAGGGTTAGGCATGCACTGGTAATGGTTAGGTTTAGGGTTATTGTCAGGGTTAGGGCATAGAAAGGGTTGAAAATGACTGAAAATGAATGGAAGTCAATGGGAGTCAACACATGGTCCTCACTACATATAGCAAAACAAGAGTGTGTGTGTGTGTGTGTGTGTGTGTGTGCACATGTAAGCGTGCACGTCTGATGCAGTAAACAGAGCTGCAGAAAGAAGCTGCAGATCTTCCTGCAGGATTACAGTGTAATGATCAGCATGCTGACCACGCTGTGTGCAGAGATTATAAATACATGTGATCAGCTGCTGCACAGGCTTCTTCAGCTCTGTCTTCATCTTCAGAGTCTTCCCTATCACAGTCTTTCTACATCCTCATCTTCGCTGCTGCTTCAGGTGAGTATGTTTCTGTTCCTAGGTCTGGAATTTGTTCAAATGCTTTACGAGTTTACATGGAAACTCACCATAAGGGGGTTTGGCTCAGCTCGGAATGTTTTCCAGTTGAGGAAAAAATACAAAAAGCTTTAATTTGCTTCAGATTTAAGTGTTTCCTTTTATTTTAGATTTTTAAATTTAAT
The DNA here is from genome assembly GCA_036173005.1 of Crenichthys baileyi. NCBI lineage: Eukaryota > Metazoa > Chordata > Actinopteri > Cyprinodontiformes > Goodeidae > Crenichthys > Crenichthys baileyi. Next base: position 5,004 of record JAHHUM010003125.1, on the reverse strand, counting down.
CTTGGAGGAGTTCACCTGAACATGTTCCAGGTGTTAGTGAAAATGGGGGCGTGGTTACTGAAAATGGAGCAACAAGCTGCATTATCTCAGGACCAGCACACCATTCCCACTGAGGTCTTCCCTGCAGGGCGGGTTAAGAGAGAACAGTACAGTATGACAATACTGCCCCCTACGGGGAACATGTTCACACAACACTTACTCCTGAGTGAATCGACTTCGTTAAGAACATTCATATGATAATGGGGGCCAAATTGGACTATGTATATATATAGTTTTTTAAACACTCTAGGGTGTCTGTGGAACCTGGAACCTCTTTGGACTCTGGGATCCCCTTGGAAATTAGGGTCTCTGAATCCTGGTTTCTCTGTGGATGGTAGGGTCTCTTTGGACATTGGGATGTCTGTGGATTTTGGTGCCTTTGTGGACTGTAACGTCTCTGTACATTCTGGGATCTCTGCAGACACAATGGGTTTCTGGACTTGAGTTTCCTGTAGAATCCAGTGTATCTCTGGATTCTGGTTCTCTGTAGACAGTAGACTGTCATTTACAGGAGAATATACCAATTTAACCAGCAGGGGGCACTCCTCACACATACCTCCCCATTAAAGAGAAATGATGTTTGTTTCTGCAGATTAAATATTTCTGTTTCACCTAGAGCCCCATTGGTCAGGATGAGTCCGAAACACGTCGTCTTTAAGAAGGTATCCAGAGACAAGTCGGTGAGTTCTGTAGAGGACACAGTCGAACCATCCATCCATTTGCAAGTAAAGTTATCTTGAACCAGGCTGCCATTGTGATGTGCGTCCCTCTGCTTTGTCTGACAGGTGGCCGTCTACATGGCCAAGAGAGATTTTGTGGATCACTGTGACTTTGTGGATCCAGTTGGTGAGTTCTGACTTGGTCATTAGATGTTTCTGATGTGTTGGAATTTTTTGTGTTTATGCAACAACAAACCAACTAACTTCCATCATCAGAGATTGTGAATATGTCCTCATGACATCATCTAGATTCTTCTCTGTAGACCAATGGTATCTGTTTCCTTACTGAAAACAGTTTGTCCTGAAATCTTAAAGGGTGGCTGTCCAAACAGAACCACAGCAAGGAGACCAACAACAACCAACATGAGATCTTTGACAGCTTAATTGTGTTTCTTTGGAGCAGCTTCTCCTCTGCATCAGCAGGAATTAGCACAGTTGTTGCTGCTGCGTGTTTTCTGCACATGCCCAGTGTGAAACATTGCATTGCGTGATATGAACTCTTCCTGGTTCTGGTCTCACAGATGGCGTTATCGTGATTGACCCAGTGCAGCTGAAAGGAAAGAAAGGTGAGCTTTTGTCAGTATCATCTTTGGGAGCCTCAGAGTCTCCATTAGGGCTCAGTATTTGTAATCTGAAACACAGGTACGTTCATTATGTTCATCTGATCAATTTTAGTCTGTGGAGCCAATCCGCTCCAGGATGAAATCGTTTCTTTGGTTTCAGGATCGGGTGCACACTGCTTCTGCCTCTTTAGCTGATGTATGCCTCTACTTTTTTCTGTCTCTGTCAGTTTACGTGATGCTGTCGTGCACATTTCGATATGGTCGCCAGGATATGGATGTGATGGGCGTGGCCTTCAGGAGGGACCTGTTTGTGGTGACCCGCCAGGTTTACCCAGAGATGCAGGACAAAGAGAAGCTGACCCACACCAGGGTCCAGCAAAAGCTGCTGCACAAACTGGGTGACAACACCTACCCTTTCTTCTTCGAGGTGAGGATTAAGGTCAGAGGGTCCATGAAGGTGTTGATCCAGACCGAGGTCTGCTCTAACCAAGGTCTGACCCTGCACCAGCACAGCTCTGTGGCAGGTAAAGGCCAGACGCCAGGATTGAGGTCTGTGCTTAAACCTAGGTTGGACTGATGACAATGTCTGGCCTTGGATTGAGCAAGTATTGGGGTTTATATTAGGACATTTCTGACTTTGGACTCCGATCTAACTCTGGACCAAGGTATTTAAAAGTACTGACTGAAGCAGGGGTGACATCTTAGGCAAGACTAGGGTCTGAGTCCAGTTATGTCCTCATGGCAGACTGAGGTCTTATCCTGGACTGAGTTCTAATCCAGAGCTTAGGTCAGACCCAGAACTGAGATTGTGATGCTCATTAGTTAAAATTTTGGAACATGTTCAAACATAAATCAGTTGTTGTTGATAGTTTGTCTACAATAAAACTTTTTCAGTTTCCAGACAACCTGCCATGTTCTGTGAGTCTACAGCCCGGTCCGAATGATGTGGGAAAGGTAACAGATCCTCCTCTATCATCCATCTGTTTGTCCATCTATCTCCATCTCTCCTGATGTATGAACTGCGGACTCACCTGTTGTGTGTTTGTGTTGGGCAGAAATGTGCGGTGGAGTTCGAGGTGAAGGCGTTCTGTGGGGAGGATCAGGACGAGAAGGTCGACAAACAGTGAGTGTATCTCAGTTTGACACGCCTGGATTCAGTCCAACAGCGTTAATTATGTGCTTTTCTCTTTTTTTGCAGGAGCTCAGTTCGTCTCACCATCCGAAAGATCCAGTTCAATCCAGAAAACACTGAAGTTGCTCCATTTGCAGACATGACCTTTGAGTTCCTGATGTCAGAAAAACCTCTACATGTGAAGCTCAGCCTGCCCAAAGAGGTCAGAGTGGGCCTGGTTCTGAGATTAGTCAATGTGAGACAAATTATCCATGGTGTAGGCTAAAGTTCAGTCAAAATCGGAAGGCCCAGCCAGGTTGGATGAGACTGTGGTCCAGAATTAAGTAGAGAACAGGATGTTCTAGGATCAGTCAATGTATAACAGATCACCTGTAGTCCAGAGTAAAGTTCAGATTAGTCAGTGACAGATCACAGACGTCAGACCATGGTACGAACGTGGATTTATGATCTTTAAAGCCTGTTTTCAGATCGTCTGACTGTTGACACAATCATCTAATCTTTATTTAATGCGTCAAAAACCAGGGACATTTCTCCATTTCTCCATTGGGATCCACCAATCACCTGCTCTGTTCTGATACTTATGCCTGAGGTCTAGGGTGTGTTACAATCAGTGGCTTTTCCAGACTCAGTGTTTTCCTCCATGTTTTAGGTTTACGCACATAATATTCACATATAATGTCTCTTTAACAAAGTAACAGCTCATCTGTCCATCTGTTTCTTTGTCTGCAGACGTTTTACCACGGTGAGCCGGTCAAAGCTAACGTTGAAATCACCAACTCATCCAGCAGGAACATCAAAGACATCAGTTTGTCAGGTGGCGTCCTCTTACTTCACATCAAACACCTTCCACAACTTTACACATTCACTTTTACACAACCTAACTTACCTACCCTCACTTTTGCCCATCTGTAGTCACCTGTCCCATGTGTGATTGAGAAGATGAGCTTCTTCTTAGCATCATGATGTGATCATGAGTTTGATAGTTTCTCAGAAGAAACATATGAAGATGACAACCTGTTAAAACACAGCTGTGTCATGGAAGTCATTTGAACATTCACCATAACTGAATGTGGACCAGGTGACCACCTGTATATGAACTTGTGACTTCCTGTCTGTCTTATTATTGTGTTTTTTACTGTGTTCAGTTGAGCAGGTGACCAATGTGGTGCTTTACTCCAATGACAAATATGTGAAATCCGTGGCCAAAGAAGAGACTGAGTAGGTGTTAATGTCTCCAGTGTCCTGTGACAGTAGTGACTTACATGTTTTCTGTAAGAGTTGTATTGTTTATGTGGTTCTGATCCATGTCCCAGTGATTCGGTTCCCTCCGGTACCACATTGAAGAAGGAGTACACTCTGTACCCTCTGCTGGCGTACAACAAGGACCGCAGAGGAATCGCTCTAGATGGACGACTCAAACATGAAGACACCAACCTGGCTTCGTCCAGCATGTAGGGACACAGTGACACAGGGCCAGCTGTGGTTCCTTCTGTAGAAGGTTGGGGGTGCTGCATTGGAGGATCAAGGAGGAGCTCTGATTCTTGTCTCTGTGTCTCAGTGTGAAGCAGGAGGTGCTGAAGGAGGTCCAGGGGATGCTGATCTCCTACAAGGTGGTACTGAAGATGATGGCGTCTGGGTGAGTGAACTTCTGCTGGTCTCATATCAACTATAGTGTTTTAACTGCAGTTTAGATGTTCATTCTGAAGTTCCGTTTATCTTCAGTTTTTCTATATCTCAACATGTTTGGAGAAATTATCTCCAGTTAAGATCTGTTTAACCTTCTGTTGATCACATGACCTGTCCCACTGAATGTTAAATTAACTGATTGTGTCTCTGCCCTCCCTGCTGCTGCTCACCAACAGGATGGTGGGATCCAGGTACATGCACGCTTCAACTCTGTCAGTGTGTGTGTGTGTGTGTGTGTGTGTGTGTGTGTGTGTGTGTGTCTTTTGTGATGTGTACACTTACATCTTTGTGTGTGTTTCAAAGTGAGGTCTCTGTTGAGGTTCCCTTCAAACTGATGAATCCAAAATCGGAACCAGGTAAAGACTTGTAGCCCCGACCCTTGAGATCCTTAGACTCTGACCCAAACCCTTAGCTTCACTCCTTCAGATCTCTGCAGCCAAGCTGGACTCATTGTTTCAGAGTACAGTGATGTTTCACTGATTGCCTCAGACAGACTATTCATGTCCTCTTTTCTCTCGTCTTCTTCTGCTGCTGACCGTCAGCCAAGGACAGGTGAGATGTTTGCTTGTTCAAAAGACATTTCCCTCTCCAAACTGTAAAAATCAGAGCTGGAAATGACCTTAAGTTTAGCTACTTTGTGTGGCCATCCCAGGACTCTCCAGCTTTCTCTCTGACCTTTGCAGTGAACTTGACGATATGGTGTTTGAAGACTTTAAACGGGCTTACCTGAAGGGTGTGGTCTACGGAGATGATGATGAGTCTCCAGCTGAGGCCTGAACTACAAAGATGTCCGCCGGCATCGACAGTTCAGTTTTCCACCTGCAGATCAATAGTCCTTCAGGACAGAGGAGCCTCAAGGGAAACG
>JAHHUM010003124.1:0-37443 GCA_036173005.1 Crenichthys baileyi | reverse complement strand
GGGAAGGGGCAAAATTTCTGTCCTGTATGCATGAAAGCGATGAAAAATTTAAAAAGGGTTTTTAAATACATGTTAACAGTTAATTAGCAGCAAATATAGCTATAGAAACACTTAAAAAAAAATCTGATATCCTTTTACATCTCTTGACCTCCTTCTCACTTAATTCCAACCTTACTAAGATAATGAAATTGGCCAACTTTAAGATTTTCTCATTCAGCTTGGTGACTGAGCCCAACGATTAGCAAAGCCCAATGGTCAAAACATGACACAAAGTTATGTTTAGTGTGACATCTCTCCAAGATTTGAGTTTGGACTTCTGAGGCAAATTGAATGCGGCATTAACAGCTTTACTGTGGTGTGTTTACAGACCCCCAAGAGTGGATTTTTGAATTATTGGATATGAAAAACCCTGGACAAGCCAGTCAAGCTAAAAATTGGCTCTTTCTGGTCACCTGCATCCCTACCCTTCCCTTATTCTTCTTTTAAAAGGAAATGTCTTCCATGCAATGGTAGAAGAATACCTTTTTGTATCAACATTGTCCTAATTATTTGTAGCTAACTGAATAATACATTAATTTGCCTATTAATGTATATAAACTGAATGTGTCCAGTCATGCACTAAATACTGTAATCAATGACATCAATTAAGTTGACAGTAGATGCAGATATCAGGTCAACATGGAAGGAAAAAATAAAAGTGGAAGGTAAATTTGTTAGAAGAAAAAGGTGATAAGGGGTGGGGGATAGGGTGACAATACAATTTGGCCACCAAAGTGTTTTTTTTTCTTTTGCACACTATTAATGAAGTGGGTGTAACTCCTTCTGTATGTGTTTGTAATAATTGAGAGGTGCTGCACTGCTAACAGCTCAATTGTTTGAATTTGCAGCTTCAGAAGAGAGAAAGGTCCTGCAGGTTTTTCACACAGGTATTTCCGCTTCCTGGTTTGGTTGATGACTTTGCAACACTGTTGTCCCACGTGTGTTTGGGTTTTGTGTTGTTAATTTTTTTTTCTCTCTCTTTTAATGCACAGCATGTTATCTGCCGAGCAAGCTTGTGTGTATTTGCTTGTGTGTGTATGAGCACACATCACAATACCGTGCATAGAAATGTATTTATGCGCTGCAGCTTTTAGAGACGCACCGATTAGAAAATTGTTGCCAATTTCCTTTGTCCGAACGAGACTTATCAGCTTCTCTGCGGCTATTATTGTTTTTCCCTTAAAACACACACGGTCATCAAACGCATTTAAGCCTAACTTTTAATGTAATTGAAAGATGTTTTAATTTAATCTCTAAACCAGAATTTAGACGTTTACTTTAACAAAGGATTTCAGTACAGTGTCTGCCAATATGTTTTCCTTTTGCTCTTCTAAATAGGGAAAAGTGTTTTTCTAAAGTAACAACCTTGACATTTTAGCGGAATAAAAGGAAGTCAGTTAATTGATTAGCATTTATTTTTACTATTTAAAATGATAGCACATTAATCTTAGACAATTAGCTAAAAACTTGTAAAATGTAGCAATTATGGCTATTTTTATGAGAAATATTCTGCTTTCAGTTCCAATGTTTCACATGTTGTAATGCAAACTAATGGTCATAAATTACCCAGAAAATGAATAAAATGCTTAAACTTTCTTTATTATTACCCACATAGATGAACTTTGTAGTATTTTATCATTACATGCTTTGTTGTATAAAAATTGTTTTGGCATCTAAATCTTTTCAAAACCTTAAAAACACTCCTATTGTAAATAAAGACAGTATAAGGCTAACATTTCCCAATGATGCAGATTGTAAGATAGAAAGAGGGTGATATCTCAAAACCATAAAACAAAGCAATAATATTTTTAGACCTTCTTGCTCTCAGCTGAAGTTTTACCCCATTTAAACGTGGTAGCCTGAATTAACGTCTGGCAAGCCGTTAGAAAATATTATTTGCTTCTTTCACATTTTGATCTTCCTCGAACTTCAATTTTAAATAGCTCACTGACACTGACAATTTTGAATTAAAGTCTTCTTCCTTCAGCAGTAATGTCCAAACCAAAGAGTGCTGTTGTCATGACTTAGTAGCACAGCTGTGGTACATTCAGTGATGGAAAAAGAGATCAGATTTTTCATTTCTGACCAGTTGGATACTGATCTGGCCCATTCCAGCTGAAAACCGACCCATTCTAGTCACAAGCTGATTACTCGGTGCACCTCTAATAAAACTGCAACAAATATCTTTAAGGAGAACAGGTTTGCTCTGGTCAGGATCTCTACTTTTCATCAGCATCTCTACAATCACACTCTGTATCAAACTGTCTCTTCATTGGGTTTTATTATTCTTCAGTTTTTAATTTTGCTTCTAAAAAAATACATTTTGCTGATAAGAGGCCATGATCAATATCAATAAGAGCTCATCCTGATTGCATTTATCTCTGCAGAATTGTAAACAGGCCTGTCTGGAAGCAAATAACTGGTTATCCATCTCTATTTATTGAAATGCCCTGTGTGTAGCCGTAGAGAAAGAGCGGAACATGATGGATACCCTGTTGCGTGTGGCTTGATCACGGCCTTGCCGTGTTAAAAATAATGCTGTCCTGCTTTTGTGGCTCAGTATTATTATATACACTTTGTCCTTGTTGGTATGCTTGCATCAGTGTTTGTTTGTGTTGACGCCCTGGGCTCACGCTGCTAACAGAAAACCTAACATCTTCCAGGCACGTATCTGGTCAGCTAAAAAAAAAAAGCCCAAAAAAATCATTATTCAGTGGATGAAAGGTCCCCAGCATCCTCATGCATGTGCTGTAGATGGAGTTTTCTCTGTCTTCACCCTCCAACACACACACACACACACACCCACACACTCAAACACACGGTAGATGGGGTTGCTCTTTTTTTCTCCTGATGCAGGCTTTTTTTTCCCACACTCCTCTGAAAAGTCTTAACGTCAGCACCAGTCAGCAATGTCACATCATAGAACATGGCTTAGGAGTATATGCAAGCTGACACACACGCGCACACACACACATTCGCATGAATGCCACAAATATTTAAATATATTTTCAACAATAATCTTTCGCTGTCACTTCGCAACTGTCAGGCATTTGTAATGCATCTCCTTAAGCAAAATAAGGCTGCATTTTAGGGGAAAAAGACAGCATGCCCACGGCTCTGCACAGGTCTGTATCCAAATGTTACAGCGCAAGCCTCGGGTACAGCAAGAGGAGGCCTGTGAGTGATCGATTATATGATTAGCCTTGGTTATGTGAAACAAAATTATACCAACAGGCTCTTAGCTCTGCCAGATAGAAATGTGCATGATTAGGGATGTGGTGTGGCACTGCCCTCTCCTCGTTAATTATCCGCAGCACTAATTGCCAAGTGAGGAGAGTGTGCAGGAGGTCTACATTCTTAATAGAGACAAAAAATAATTTAATTCACTCCCCTGCTTTTCTCTCCCTCTCTCTCTTTCTGTTTCTCTCTGTGCATTCCTCACACTTCATCTACCCCTACCCGATCATTTGGTTTTGGGTAACTGGGGACTCGTTTCATGTATACCAAATTGGCAATTTACCCATGATGAAGTTGGTGGTGTGGAGAGGCTTTGATGCTTTAGGGTACGCTGAAAGGGTGAGGTAACATGCCAGGTGAAAAAACGGCATGAGGATGGATTAGAAATGAGAGAAAACAGCAAAAAAGAGAAGTGGATTGTGAGAGAAACAATAATTTAGGCAGTAAGGAGAGAGTAAAGCTTAATGATAATGTCTCATTTGTGATGCATCCATCATCACAAGATGAAGATTTCAACAATATTTTTAGGAAAACTACAAATCCAATTACTTGGTTTTCGAGAAGTTTTCCAAAATCACAAACTGTATTTTAAAGAATCTGTAGTCTTTTTAGAATAATTCAGTTGTGATCAGTTTAGGTGATTTAAATTCTGAAGTAGAAATGCAGACCTGACTTCATATGACGAATAATTTAAAAGGTAGGGGGGCTTCCTCATTACTAATATAGCTGAGTGTTGACAGCCAGCCTGACACAAGACCACAATTTGACAATCCATTCCTTAAAAGTAGGATTGTTATAAGAATAGAATACAGTAAAAAAAAAAAATTCAAATATACATACAGTAAGAAAACATTTATATTTACAGTTAAAGGTAAACGTTTACTTTAAAAAGACACATTTTCACTGCTGAATGTTGTTGAGTCCCAGAACAATGCCAGGTTTGTCTTACAGATTTTTTTTTATCACTTTGTTCAAAGTCACAAGTTTGCTAAATTTGATTTACCACATTTCTTTGTTCTGTAACATCATGTAAAAAATCCAAAGCAATCTTCCATCTAATGTTCCATCTAAATAGCCATAAACAAGTCTGGTTAATCCTTGAGTACAACAGATGCTGATATTCTATAAAAGTATAGAAAACCTAGGAATGTCCAACCTGTTTCCAGGAAATATGCATTTAAACCACAGAACAAAAGGCAAACACCTTGTGGAGTTGCAGACTCAAGCTGGTAAGAGAGTGTAACCTGCAGTAAAATGAGTCATGGATAGTATTAGGCTGAAAAGCCTCTCAAAGAGGAAAAACTCTCCAAAAGTAGATAAGATTACTGTTTGCAAATGTAATCAGAAACAAAATTCATAATGCGAGAAAGTCCTGATGCCTGATGAAACTAAAAGATAAATAACTTAACCATGGAATCATGAAGAATGAATAAATGTATATAAATATTGAAGCAAAATCTCAAACCTGACTCAGTTACAGCTTTTTGGTCAAGAGCGCCAAAATTCCAGCAAACGTTTGTCGAAAAGCTTAAAGGCAATTCTATCAGAGTTTTAAGACAGCGGGAAAAAAAAATGAAGAAAAATCATATGGAAGGAAATCCTTTAATTATTCTGACATCTAGCAAATAGAAATAGTCTTGGTAATCTTAACTGACCTAAAGTAGAAAAGACATAAAAGATCCTGTATCTTCAAAGTATATTCAAACATCTGATTCCAATTGTATATATTTTTATACGGTTGTTAAATAACATTGTACACCTTGTAAATGTGTTGTTTCCAACTACAGGTGGAGCTCCATTGCTTATTTATTTATGCTTGTTTATTTGAGCTAATTAAAAAAAGTTACCGAAGGTGAAGACGTTCTAATTCCAGAGATTGCGTGTTTCGGATATAAAGCAGAACTGTTTCTGCCCACCACCGAAGCTGCCACCACCGAAACTGCAGAGGGTTTTGCAAGACGAAATTTCACTGATGAATAGGCTAGAAACAGCATAAAAATTCCCTACAGCAAACAGAAGATGAGAACTCTCTGATGAAAATATTCTTTCTCACACTTTGTCTCAGCTCTGCCAGGCGACTTAAGAAAGAAAAAAAAAACCTTCTTTCCTCTAGTGTCGCCTCTCAGCCTATTTCTAACATTCCAGCTCCGTGGTTTTACACTTTGCTGCATACTGTACATGTGCTTGAGTGTGTGCCCGTGTTCACCTTGGGTGGTTGGGATTCATCAACCAGCCCAGTTCTAGTCTGCCTTGCCGCTGCAGTTTACGCTGGATTACCCCAATGCTTCAAAGCATTTCACTTCTGCCCCATTTACAGTCATAGGGCTGTGTGTATGCACTCACAGATGTGCATGCCTTTCCTGAATTTCATAGTCTCACTAAGAAACACACACTTCCGAACTCACACCCCTTATCTGTCTCTGCAGGGACGTCTCCCCCTCTTTGAAGAACCCCTAAAAAAACCCTCTGTCTCTTTTAGCCCCCAAGTCTTCGCACTCGTGCACAATAGAAATGTCACCAACGGCACCAGTGCTCCCAGACACACTCAGACCCAGCCCCACACAGACAAATTTATTCATTCTGCATCTGTCTTTCTAATACTGAGATGTCTAACCCTTCACGGAAACAGCATCCCTTTCTCTGCCTTACCTAACTCCCTGCTTTTACAGACGTAATATCGGTGTCAGCAAATAAAATTTCAGTGGAGAAATAGATGAAATTGAAAAGGCGAGATAGTCAAAGGTTCACTAAGAAGCAATAGGAGGTTTATTGAGAGTAGAAAAGTTGCGTTATCACGAACACATCAAACTGAGGGCATTGTGAGCAGAATGGGCCAGCAGCATGAACGAATGGAACGCAGCACCACAGCTCTCATATCTGCCTGCCCACAGTAAAGAACATCCTCCCCTCGATCTGTTTCCTTTGCCTGGGCAGCTACTGTACAGCAAGTGGAGCAGAATGATGCTCTACAATGCTTCCCCTTAGCCCCCAGTGCACACCCCCAGTTGCGAAACACAGACACACAAATCACCACAGGCACAAATGCATCCCAGTCCCGTACAGCTCCACACAGCTCTTATTTGAACTGCAGACAGCAGTGTGACAGTGTTGGAAGAAACGCGAACAACAGTCATGATAAAGATATGAAAAAGACATGAATGTTAAATGCTAAAAGCAGTTAAGAATAATCCCTGTGATTAAAATTTTAAGTAACTGAATCAACTAAAACAAGATTAGCATGGACAAAAGAAATTAAAAATGTACCACTCAAGAACAGCCCCAGGGAAGGAAATGGGATGAGTTTGAGTGTGTTCTGCATGGTTCCACAAGTTGTTAAAGTTGGCAGGAGAACCTCAAGGAAGGCTTAATATTAAGATGTCTAATAGAAAAAGTTTGATCTGGTATAGTAACATTTGCAAAATAAAAATTTAAAAGTTCATTTATGCATAGTTTTTTACTAGGAATGGAATATATACTTGGGGCATAGCTATTAATGTCATATTAAATTTTGGCCTTTTATGACTTGTTTGAACTGCCCTTTTTTCAGGGTGGAATCATATAAAAACTAGAATTTGGTGCACATGCATTAATTTAATTCTTCTTTGGTGCAAAAATTATACACACACTCCCATTATTGTGAGTTGCACCTTAAAACACATGCTAAATTCTTGTTTTAAAAAACCTTTAATGTAAAATCATTCCAAACTGAACAGTGGGATAGGTCAAAGTCTTTAATATTTGCTTGTTGTGTCTTTATTGGTATTTGTGCCGTCCATACGACATGTAGTGAGATGAATATGGAAATCAGTACATATTGATGTTCTTTATACTTTTCATCAGCATTACCTTCAACCTTGCACCAGGTTATAAAAAAAGAAAGATATTCACATATAAGTAATGAGCAAAACAAATCCCCTGGGATTGAGTCCTTTAAGGATAATTCACTTTACAGTTCTGAGTACCTAGGCATCACAAGGTTCCTATATAACAGCTCTGCAATTTCAGATGAAACGTTCAGGAGACACAAACCACTGTCTGCTGAGGAAAGCAATTATATATACACTAAAATCAAATCTAATGCCATAAAATCTGTCAGTAGCAGAATCTGAGTGATTGGCTGAAGTGATATTTATTGTAAAATCAATAAAAAAATAAAAATAACTGGACATTTGTTTTCTGTGTCAATTGTTTGCCTTCACATTACTTGTGGATGAGTATAAACTGCTCTCAGAGGCTGTAAAGGTTTCATAGAATATTTGTCTTAAGGAAAACTTTAAACACATGAGGTCAATCAGATAATCTCATTCACAACCCAAATATATTGGAATAGATATTTAGAAAAACTGACTATGAAACTGGATGCAGGCTTGTGGTGAACTGACAAACAAACGTTAAGTGCTAGTTAAACAAAATAAACTTAAACAAAGGTTTTCCAGGCGCAGGAAGTTACCATTCTAAAATGCCAGGGTGCAGGAAATGAGGAACAATTGTCAGAACTGGAACAAGGTGGTACGACTGATAAGAATCTGACAGGGAACAAAGAAAACCATATTTTACAGCGGAGCCCAAAAAAAAGCGCTAACGTAAAGCAATCAGTGAATCAAACCTGGTGTTAAAGTGGTAGTAGGCAAATTGCGAGAGAATGTATGGAGAAAAGGAAACCATTTCAAAATAAAACTTGGAAATAAAACAAATCTCACACACTGGAGATAAAACATCCAAATCAAAATAATCACACTCTAACCAACAGTATTGTAATTTGTTGGTAGTCACTGACAGAACCAAACCAAAAACAGCTGTAGCTGCAATAAACTTCCTTTAAAGGGCTTGAAAGCCTGCAGCCATCTGTCACAGCGTTGACAGGATGTTGATAGAAATTAGTTTGCACGGGTGTGCTGAACATCCACTGCTGCTTCTTTCTGGCTGTTTGCTAAAGAAGTGGATTAATTAGTTTTTGTTTACATGTAGCCCTCCCAAACTCATCCGATATGCATTTCTGCTAATTAGCTGCTAGCGCTGAAAGAGGACATAATATTATCATATTAGCTTGTTGGGAGCAGTTTTGTCTGTGTGTGTATGTATTTACTGTAGATAGCTCTCCCAAAATAAACAGGGACATTTCTAAAACTACAGTGAAAACCACACGATTTGTGGAATAACTTTCACACCCCTTGAACTTCACTGTATTTTTGTGGGGTTTATGGGCTAGAACAGCACAAGGTAGCACATAATTTAGGGGTTTTAAAATTGAATAATTTGATACCCCTAAAAAACATCTGGCGCTACCAATTGCCTTAAGAAGTTCCTATGTGTACTTTAATCCCAGTGTAAATATAGCTGTTCTCTAAAGGTAAAGAAGCATAGCAGACAGGTCAGGGAAAAAGTTGTGGAAAAAGTTTAAAGCAGGTTTAGATTATTAAACAACATCCCATCTTTGAATATAATTACTGAGCTTTGTACACTCCATCCTCTGAAAATGGAAAGAAAATGGTACAACTGGACAACCTACCAAGACCTGGCTAGCCACCTAAACTAAACAGTCAAGGAGAACATAAAACTGTAAAAATAAAAAAAAGCCATTGTTGAGAGAAGTCCCATTTGCGCTTTTCTACAAACCAAATAAGGGACATAGCAAATATGTAGAGGTCGATACTCAGGTCAGGCAAAACTAAAACAGTTTTTTTTTTTTTTTTTTTTTTCCAACATGCAAAGTGGTACATGTGGTGGAAAACTAACACAGTACTTCGCCCTAAACACACCTTCCCTACAGTGAAGCATGGTGGTGGCAGTATCATGCTGTGGGGATGCTTTTCTTCTGCATGGACATGGAAACTGGTTAGAGTTGATGGGGAGATGGACGGAGCTAAACACAAGACAATCCTGGACGAAAACCTGTTAAAGGCTGCAAAAGATTCCAGACTGGGGCGGCAGTTCACTTTCCAACAGGACAACCCAAAACATACAGTCAGAGCTAAAACTGAATTATTTGGATAAGACATATGCATGTGTTAGAATAACCCAGTCAGCATCCAGACCTAAATCCAATAAGAAATCTGTGACAAGAGAGGGAAATTCCTGTTTAAAGATGTTCTCCATACAGTCAGAGTTTGTGTTAGTTTACAAAGGAGTGTGGGCCAATATTTTAGTCTATTATTGTGCAAAGCTGCTGTAAGCTTTGACTCAGGGGAGTTAAATACAAGTGCATGCCACACTTTTCAGATTTTTATTAGTGAAAAATTTCAAAACCTTTTTTGGGTCACAGTTTAAACTAGTTTGTGTTGGTCTATCACATAAGAATGGTTGCAACATGACAAAAATTGGAAAATGTATGAATACTTTTGCAACGCACTGTATACTAAAAACCCCACACCACTTGCCGCGGCTAATTTTCTCTTTTCTCATTTCTGCTCTAAAGTGACTGACAGGGATCAGAGGGAAGTCGAGCACAGGATGTGTGTGCGGCAATAAACCGACGTTTCTCAATCCCCTTTCTTTAACCTCATCAGTTCCCTGCCGGAGACGCATTTAGCTTCTTTAATAGCACCTGTGTTACGTTTTCAGCTTTCTTACTGTCCTGCCTCTGAAAATCGAGTTAAAGATGAGCTGTGTGTCTGCATGAAGGCTGGTTTACAGATCAAGAGAAAATAAGGAGACAAAGGGGAGTGTGAGTTGTGTGTGTTTGATAGCACTTGTATTCGCTTTTCCGACTCTCCTGCTCCCGGTGGACGCCTGTCACCATGGACTCACTGGACTGTTTTATCGCTCTCCCATGGCTCTTCCCATCTCCCCCCCCCTGCCCCTCCCTTCGCACCAGCTCTCCTTTCTCTCTGTCTCTTTATCTCTCCATGGGCCTACCTGAGATGTGTATGTGACTGTGTGTGTGTGTGTCGATGTTTATACAAGAAAAACAGACGCTGACTTCTTCGGAGGATAAGGAAATGTAAGGCTAAAGACAAAATACAGCAGGTATCATATGGTGGAGAACATTTAATGTACATCATAAAAGCTTTTCTCATTCTATTATAATACCTTTGGATTCAAAACGGTACCACACTGCTGGATGCGAACCAAAAACTTCAAACAAGTAAAAAAATTCTTTCAGAAACCCACAGTAGAAATTGTTCAAACTAGTGGATAGGAATGTTGTTTTAAAAGAAAAAGCTGAACCAGGTTTTAGGGTGTCGACACACTGTGATTGCAATCAACTAACAAGCTTGATTTTCAAAACATCTGTGATTATCCTCATATAAAAAGAAAAAAATGTGTGCGAGTGCTAAAAATGTGCTTTTCATACATTTTAGCTTTCTTTGTTTTTCATGTCCGCATGGGAATGCCACATTTGCATCGCTGCCATTATGTCGTCCTGATTGCCATAATTTATCAACGTGATAAATGTAAAGCTACTGCATTCTCATGGGTGCTGGCTTCAGTAGTTGGGGGTGTAGCAGTGCTGCTTGTGCTATAAATATATTTGCATTCATTTTCACATGGAGCATGACTGACTGGAATTGGTGAAAGCATCAGCACTAGCTTCAGCTGTGTGACCTCTGTGTCTTTATTGCTCCCCCAGGCAATGGTTGAGACGGTAAATAATTTGTTGCATCCAAGAGCTCAGTCGGCGTGGAAAGAGCTGCCCACCAGTGAGCAGCTGCACTCAGCCACTCTGCTCCTCGACACCGTGGAAACGGGTGCTTTCATGTTGGCCGACAACCTCCTCAAGACCGACACAGTGCAGGAAACCACTGACTACATCCGTAAGTACATTTTACGGTTCCTTTCCAACAAACCCTTTACAGTCGGACATACGGTTGTCAAGTAGACTATTTGGAAACTCCACTTTGAAAGAAAGCTGTTAGGAACATACAGCAATTTTCAATCAATGTCATCACAGTTTTGTTAAAAGATGTTTAAAATCATGGGAAAAGTACAAGTTCACAAGATCTCAAATGAAAATAAGTTATAAGTAAGTAAGTTATACAGCAAAATGTAACACTTGGTGTGCTTTGGTGGCTACAATAGCTCCTCTTTACTTTCACTCAGTGACTCCTGCTTTTTAGTTGTTGTGCAACAATAGGCTTGGTTTAGCTCTGGCCACTAATAATAATTATAATTAATAATATTTATCAAAATGCAGACCACCACTGTTGTGCAACAGTGATTGGTTTAACTATTAGCCATAACAACAATTTATATGTGTTCCAACATCCAGTTCACAATGCAAATCAAACAGGTAAACAACAAATTATTTCAATAAAATTATGTTTTAAAAGCATTCATTCATTCATCTTCTATACCGCTTAGTCCATAGTGGGTCACGGGAGGGCTAGTGGCTTTCTTCAGCAGTCTACGGGCGAGAGGCAGGTTGTCAATCCATCGCAGGGCAACAATTTAAATTTTTTTTTTTTTGTCAAATTAAAAATTAATACCCTCGGACAATTGGTTGCTAATGTTGTTTCAAACAGCTACAATTATTTTTGGAAAATACTGTTTTGAAATATTTTCTAAATTAGAAATAAGTAACTTTTGTACAATTGATTTTCAACGTTTTTACCAAACCATGACAGGGAATAATATTGAAATTGAACATGGCGGCGAGGAATGTTTTAGCCTTTACAAAATGGTGAACAAATGTTACATCTGGATTAGCAATTCGGCTACACAAAGGAAAAATAGAGCTCTTTATGTAGCAACCACGTTAAGTTATATATGTACCTTTAACAACAATTAGTATAAATATTAATGTGTGTATGAGCGCTGGAGGTGCATTACGGCCCTTTGTAGTACGGAGTGAATGAGCTGTGCTGTAAACACAGCTAATGTGGCTTCTGTTTCAGCAATAACAGAGCTTTTCTGTTTAGCCTAGCAGATAAACACCACAGGCTCAGTTCAGCACGTTTATAGGGCTATGTGGACATAGGGAGAGGAGATGAACGGAAATACAGATAAAATGAAAGAGTCACCAAGTGCTCAAACCACTGATATAAGTTTGGAATCACTGGTAGCTTCAGCTCCAGCTAGCTCTGGGCCAACTCTGGCCCAACATAGTTTAAATATCAAACAAAGCAAAACACCATGAAATAAACAATATTTCAATTGTTTTATCCTAAAAAAAAAATTTCTGCCTAGACACAACTTCTTATGTGACCTGCTCTGGTGAATACAACGTCGTCTGATGTGCTGTGGATTCAGTAGGTCCAATGGAAAAAGAAGCTGTTTCGGCTGCTGTTAGTAGCAACTTGGAGTGGAAACTTCTGCTTGGACTGCACGTCAGGCGTGCAGAGCTGCGGTTTTGATGCCATCTTCTTCAGGCAGTGAAGATGAATATAGCTTACAGATAATGAAAACCCAAAATTCAGTGTCTTTGCAAATTTGAATATTGTGAAAAGGTTAAATATTGGACACTCATGGGGTCACACTCTAATTAGCTAATAAACTCAAAACACACCTGCAAAGGTTTCCTGAGCCTCCAAATGGTCTCTCAGTCTGAGAGATGGACAGATGTCCAGAAGGCAGTCATTGACACCCTCCACAGGGAGGGTAAGCCACAAAAGATCATTGCTAAAGAAGCTTGTTGTTCACAGAGTGCTATATACAAGCATATTCAAGGAAGTTGAGTGGAAGGAAAAAGTGTGGTAGGAAAAGATGCACATGCGGCATTGATAACCACAACCTTGAGAGGACTGTAAACCAAAATCCATTCAAGAATTTGGGAAGCTTCATAAGGAGTGGACTAGGCTGGTGTCAGCGCATCAAGATCCTGAACCAGAGACAATGTCAGAAGCATCTTACCTGAGCTAAGGTGAAAAAGAACTGGACTGTTGCTCAGTGGTCCAAAGTCCTCTTTTAAGATGAAAGTAAAGTTTGCATTTTAATTGGAAATCAAGGTGCCATAGTCTGGCGGAACAGTGGAGAGGCACAGACTCCATGTTGCTTGAAGTCTAGTGTGAAGGTTGGTTGGTCAGCAAACTGGCCTGAGCTGAACCCCATTGAGAAAATATGGATTTTTGTCAAGAGGAAGACGAGAGACACCAGAACAATGCAGATGAGCTGAAGGCTGCCATCAAAGCAACCAGGACTTCCATTACAACTCAGCAGAACCACAGGTTGGTCACCTCCATGCACCGCACTGATGCAGTAGTTTATGCAAAAAGAGGCCCGACCAAGTATTGAGTGCATAGGAAGGAACATACTTTTTAGAAGCCTGACATTTCTGACTATAATATGACATACATTGACAGCTGCCATAACCAAATATTTTTGCGTTATTCTTGTGTTTGATCACTATGAAAGCAATTCATCCATATTTTACTCTGGGTCAGAAATTAATCTAAATACCTAAATAGTCTTAAATGGAAAAGAAAACCTCATAAAATGTAATAGACTACAGAGTTTTTGTTTTGAATTGGTGAAAAAAAATGAATCAGCATTTCTCTAAGTGGAAGCAGGGAAGGATGATACTGTTGTTCTGTCATGTATCTGGTTGGGAAATAAAAGACAAATATTCACACAGGGCTAAGCTGCGTGGTACACAAAAACAAAAGCTGTAAAAAATAATGCTCTAATAACATGATTAATTAGTTCATATTCTGCAGGGGGGGGCAGAGCAAAACAAAACAAACAGAACCCCATGAAGCTGTCTGCGACAACATAGCGTGACAGGTAGTCAATAAATATACAAAATAGAACACGTGTGCCGTTTTAGGTGGTCTCTCCGCTGCGCTTTAGCAGGTTCTCTGAGGGTCCTAAAGGGAAAAAAAAAACAAGTCTTGTATAAGAGGAATTTTATAGTCATAAATTGCTGCTTGAATTCTGTGTTTCACACAGAATTAGTTAGTGAATTTAGTTGATTCAAGATTGCAGGCATGAATATAACTGTCAGAGATCTATCATCTGGTATGTAACAATGGGCTGTAAACAACATTAGTATTGTTTTAATGCATTTGCGCCGGAATCAAGTTGATTTTGCATTGCACTTCAATGGGCAGTATAAAACATATACTGTAGTGGAGCAACCTTAATTTGCATGTAAAAGAGGTTCTGTTACAAGAGCAGAGCCTTTCGTCCATGTTTATTGGCACCCTAAGTAAAAATGTGGGAAAGGCCTTGAAGTGATTTCACCTTTCATTGCAGTGGCGTGATCTCCAATCTTTATTCTAAGTCCAGTTATATAGTGGAAAAAAAAATCTTTTTTTCAAGTGATTTTTTACTAAATCACTTGAGCCACAATCCCTTTTATTTTACCTGTTACCGAAACAGTGCTTAATGTGCACTTTATGTTGATATAGGTGTTGGGGAACTTTTATATAGAAATCAAGATCATGATTACTTGGATTACTAAGCATGCTATGATACAGAGGCTCATTTGTCTACACCACTCTTCAAAATGGGGAAGACAAAGAAACATACCATCCAAGTATGGCAGATGTGTGTTGATCTTAAAAAGCTAAACCATATCCACCTATGCTTAATCTACAGCGAAAACATATTTTAGAAGTTAAGACTACTGGATCTTTGACAAATGATGCTAGATGAGGAAAATGGTAAGGGAGGTTAAGAAAAAATGACAAAGCTCATAGTTTTTTTTCAGTGTGAGATCATGTTATATATAATATGCATGTTATACATAATATACATACATATACAATGAAATATGATTTTTTTTAAGGCTGAGGATTTATATTTATGGATGTATAATCATTTAAGGTCACTGTATTTAGTGATTTGTGTTTTGTGTTATGATATAGCTTGATTCACAGGTTTTAAACTCCAGTCCTTGAGGGGTGGTGTCCTTAAGCTCTTCAATGTCTCTCTGCTTCAGCACATCTGAATCAAATAATACGGTCATTAGCAGGACACCAGGGAACTTAGCTACATGCAGAGGAGGTGATTCAGCTATTTGAATCAGGTGTGTTGGACCAGGGACATATCTAAATGTTGCAGGACACCAGCTCTCGAGGACCGTAGTTTGACACCCCTGGTTTGATTGAACCAAAATAGGAACATGTCGATTAATCTTTTTGTCCTAAAACTGACGATACCGAATGACGTGATTGTGCAAAATAAAAATGAACGTTGGGAAAAAAATTATACTTTTAATCCTATTAGTTAATTTGCCCAGCCACATTCTAACATGTTCCTTGAATGTCAGAAGTGCGAATGCAGCTTTCACAGATTGAAATTAATTTGAATATCTATCATTTTAACACCTCATTTATCAAACCTGTATAATAAGTTGTGTTGCACTAAATGATGCCATTTTCAGGTTTTTGGTTACTGTTTTATAGGTCAGCAAAAATTGTTTTAATTGCTTTCACTTAAAAACAAAATCAACATCCTGTGCCTTAGTGCAGCTCATCTTTGTGAAATACTGTTTTTTGCAGACTACTTAGAGTCTCAAAAACCCAGTCTACACTTATTGATCTGCTGATTGATTGCAAGGCATCTAGTCGGTGTTTCTTTCAGACATTCATGCTAAACTGGCTATTATAAAGGCATTAGCCACAGTTGATTCATGATGATCTACAGTGCCTGGCGAAAGTATTGAAGTTTTTCCCAGTTTTTCATGTTTAAACTTCAAACTTCAATGTGTTCTGCTGGGACTTTAAGCGATGGATATCACAGAGTAGCACATAATTGTAAAGTGGAAAGAAAATGATTGTCAATATTTCTTTACAAATAAAATTAAAATAGTGTGGCATCTATTTGAATTCAAGCCCCTTTACTGCAATGCGTCTTGAAACAATTGCGTTCAGAGGTTTACCTAATTAGTAATAGGTTTGTCCAACTGGCCTCAGAGGTTTGTTAGAGAACATTAATAAATA
This sequence comes from Crenichthys baileyi, assembly GCA_036173005.1. Classification (NCBI taxonomy): domain Eukaryota; kingdom Metazoa; phylum Chordata; class Actinopteri; order Cyprinodontiformes; family Goodeidae; genus Crenichthys; species Crenichthys baileyi. The sequence goes on along the minus strand of JAHHUM010003124.1, from coordinate 21,346 downwards.
AATAGCATCGTGAAGATGGATAAAAACACACCAGTCAGGTCAGGGATAAAGTTATAGAGAAGTTCAAACTGTTCAAGCCATCATTACAAAATGGAAAGAGTACAGCACAACTGCAACCTTTTCCAAGACATGGCTGTCCACCTGGACTAATCATCCAGGTTGAGAGAGTTTTAATCAGAGAAGAAGAAGCCCATGGTAGCTTTCACCAGCTCAGATGAGAAAATGCTTTGACAAGATAATACAAATCTGGCTTTTATGGAGGTTTTGCACCTTGCACTTCTGCATTTTGGTTTGTCAGACAACTTCCTCATGAAATGCATTAAATTGTAGTGTAGTTACATCATAAAATATTAAGCAAAAATGTCAAGGGGTATGGATATTTTTGCAAGGTAGTAACATTTTATTTTAGTTTTGAAACAGAAATAAAACCTGTACATCTGTCTTTCATGTATTCCGTAAAAAAGAGCCTAACACCCCTTTCTTTTGGATTTCAAGCTTTGTAATTCTGCACACCTGTTTATGCACAACAAGCAATGCAGCAAGCTGAGGGAGAGAGGGAAATCCAAAAAGCTTTTTATCACCTCTTTAAAGGTTTCCATGCTTTGCTTTGTTATGAGTAGTAAATATGCAAAGCTGTCAAGATGGAGGTCAGTATCAAGATGTTTTAAAGGGTCAAACCCACTGAGATTCTTATCTAACGAAATGAAGGAAAAATATTGGCCTTGAGGCTGGCGTGCTTAGTTTTCAAGAGACAATAATTTTTATTTATTTATTTATCTTTCCATATTTTCTGCCCTCTGCTCGTAGGCGGAATTGACAAAGCAGAACAAAGCTTGTTATTAAGGCATTGTGCACACCACTTTCCGTTTCTGCCTTTCTTCTTCCATAATCTGTTTTCTCGCCCAATCATGTCATTACTGGGCTGCAGCACAACAGAGTTTTGTTTCTCTTTGCTTTTCATGCCTTTAGGAGATGATAAATCTGTGAGCCTTTATTTAATCTGAACCCAGACCAGCAAGTCGCACCCACTTAGATCCCCCCTAGTTATCCCCCTATTTACTTCCAATGTAATTTGATATTTTTAAAAAACTTCCTTCACATCATCCCCCATTACGAGAATTTTGTGTGTTTGTGCGCTACTCAGCCACAGATGAAAAGCCACAAAGGAGGAGCAGGAGAAGAGAGGAAAATGAAGATGATAAGAGAAGAAGAAGGCTGGATGAGTGCATGCTTGAGGGCAATGGTGGCAGTTGAATGTCAAATGATGCTCTGAGGCCTTTTTTTCTAGCTCTCTTTTACATCAGTAAGCAATGAAATTACAGCTATTTAAATCACACAGCATGGTGATTACATTACTGCAGTTTTCCTGTCGGAGACAGACTGTTCTGACAGATAAGATTCTACAAAGTCTGTCTTTTACAACGTGACTTTGTCAAATTCTGGATTAGCTTTAAAGAAACAGATCTGACTTTTCAAAGTGAGTTTGTGTAAAAATGTTAGAAACAGTTAATATTTTACCTGCAGCAGATGACTCTCTTTCATTTAGTACATATAAATCCAGATTAGAAGCTTGCCAGTAGTTCAGGAGGGGTCTTAAAACTTAAAAAAGTCCAATCTCAAAACCATCACAGAGGTTTACGTGAAAATATTTCATGAAGCTTTAAAACATTGTCACATTTTTATTTGGCTATGTTTTAGAAAGAAACCAATGATTATTTATATAGGAAATGGATGCAGGAGGCAGTGGGTCCAAAATGACCTTATTGTGTGAAATACATACTGATAATGGAACATATAAAGTCTTTCTGGTGAGAGTAAGGCTCTAATATAGAAGTAAAACGAATTCAAAAACGAAACAATTTGTGGTTTAATTTGGATAGTTTTATTTATTTTGACACAACAGGTTTATAACAGAAAACCAAAAATGATTTTGGTGTAGGTAAGCTTACAACATTTTCAGAGTTGTTTATCAAATTAAATGGAAGAGCATGGATAGAACTTTTAAGCAATAAAATAATGAATGTAACAGTAAAAATTAAGACCTCTTACAAATTTACCTTGTTAGAAAAAATGCTTTTGGCTATTTGTAAAATTTGTAAAACACTGTTGTGAAAACAATTTCAGCTACAGCCTATTAGCATACCTTTCAGTAATATTAACAAGTAACTCAAGCTGGTGGCTTTTATTTAACAATGTTAGCTTAAATAGTTAATTATCTTAGCCAGTGAATTAGAGAAAACAGCTAATTCACAATCTAACATTAGCTTGCCAGGCTTTTAAAGTTGATTTATAGAGTAGAACAAAAAAGACAATATTATGTGCAATTAGCATCTTTAATAATAGCTACTGATTAGACTAAGTTAGTACACCCTCCTTTAATTCCAAGGATTTACTATATAAATGTTTAAAACTGTATAAATGTAATCAAATATACAGAAACAGACAGATTTGATTGCACTAAATATTAGGAAAAGTTTTAACCAAAATGTCAGCCTTAAAACTCTACAACCTAGCTGGTTGTACTTTGATTGTATTGTAAGTGTTTAGTAATTGTAGTTTTACATTTTGCATTTTTTTTTATTATTATTATTGTTATTATTATTATTATTATTATTATTATTATTATTATTTGCTTTAATGTAATAATAGCTTCCACAAAACTGTGTTGCTTTTATGATAAAAATCCTGAACCATCCTTTTAAGTACAGCGGCTCTGTCCAGTAGCGTACATTCCTACCCAGTTTTAAATAATATAATTTCTGCAACGCATCTCCTCCAATTATTTTTCCCTCCCAAATGCACCGCATAAATATTGTTACATAAACAGTCATCAAAATGTAGGCTACTGCATGAACTTCAAATGAGAATTTCCCTTTTTTTTGGGGGGGGTAAAAAAAATCATTTCCACTTTCTTCTTTTTTGGTGCTGTTAATCTTCCCTTTCAGCTAATCCAGTGGGAAGATCCTCCATGATTATCTCTTCCCCTGTATTCATAACCAGCCCCAAACTGCCTGTCATCTGTGCACCTCCCTTCTGTCTTTCTCAGTTCTGCCTCCATTTTCTCTTACAGTTTTTAAGCTCATCCCCCACCACATTCCCCATCCTCTTTTCTTTTCCTAACAAGCCTTTTAGATGAGAGCGAGTGACAAGAATAAATTATTTGACGCAATTTAGAAATGCTACTGCAGCAACTGTAAGTGATATTATTATGTGAGATTGTGACAGAGTCGTGGCACAAGGTAGACGGATAAATAGTGTTATTTTTAAAAGCAAAACAGTGATTTTGAAGGGATAACACAGCGGTAACAGCGCGTGTGTGTGTGATAACGATAATGAACAAGTGTGTTTCTAAGGAGGAGGATTGTCATGGCATGGATGTTTTAATTAGATAAGACGCAGTGTGTTTCGATATCCTGCCAATCTGTATGGGTGTGGGCGACTGTACACGTGGCCGTGTTTGTGTGCCCTTATATTGCTTACAGTACACCCCTGGAATTATTTACCATTAACAACACCAACTTCAGTGTTTTTTTATTTAGATCTTATGTGGCAGGCTAACAAATAAATAAAATAAAACTCTAATCTGAAAAGTGTGCCCATTTGTCTTTTTTTGAAAAATAACTCAAGGTCAGCCAGACTGGAGAGAGTGACTGTGATCAGTAATATTCAAGTCTTGCCACAGTTTGGGTTAAGTTGCCAACATCATGGTAAACAGTGGGGATGGGTAAAGTGCAATGTACAGGGGTTGGACAATGAAACTGAAACACCTGTCATTTTAGTGTGGGAGGTTTCATGGCTAAATTGAACCAGCCTGGTAGCCAGTCTTCATTGATTGCACATTGCACCAGTAAGAGCAGAGTGTGAAGGTTCAATTAGCAGGGTAAGAGCACAGTTTTGGTCAAAATATTGAAATGCACACAACATTATGGTTGACATACCAGAGTTCAAAAGATGACAAATTGTTGGTGCACGTCTTGCTGGCGCATTTGTGACCAAGACAGCAAGTCTTTGTGATGTATCAAGAGCCACGGTATCCAGGGTAATGTCAGCATACCACCAAGAAGGACGAACCACATCCAACAAGATTAACTGTGGACGCAAGAGCAAGCTGTCTGAAAGGGATGTTCGGGTGCTAACCCGGATTATATCCAAAAAACATAAAACCATAAAATCATGGCAGAATTAAATGTGCACCTCAGCTCTCCTGTTTCCACCAGAACTGTCCGTCGGGAGCTCCACAGGGTCAATATACACGGCCGGGCTGCTATAGCCCAAAACCCTTTGGTCACTCAATGCCAAATGCCAAAACGTCGGTTTCAATGGTGCAAGGAGCGCAAATCTTTGGACTTGGGACAATGTGAAACATGTATTGGGCTCTGATGAGTTCACCTTTACTGTTTTTCCCCACATCCGGGAGAGTTACGGTGTGGAGAAGCCCCAAAGAAGCGTACCACCCAGACTGTTGCATGCCCAGAGTGAAGCATGGGGGGGGATCAGTGCTGGTTTGGGCTGCCATAATCATGGCATTCCCTTGGCCCAAATACTTGTGCTAGATGGGCGCGTCACTGCCAAGGACTACCGAACCATTCTTGAGGACCATGTGCATCCAATGGTTCAAACATTGTATCCTGAAGGCGGTGCCGTGTATCAGGATGACAATGCACCAATACACACAGCAAGACTGGTGAAAAATTTGGTTTGATGAACATGAAGTGGAAGTTAAACATCTCCCATGGCCTGCACAGTCAACCAGATCTAAATAGTGAAAAGCCCCACTTTGGGTGTTTTTGGAGGAGCGAGTCAGGAAAACGTTTTCCTCCACCAGTATCATGTAGTGACCTGGCCAACTATCCTGCAAGAAGAATGGCTTAAAATCCCTCTGACCACTGTGCAGGACTTGTATATTGTCATTCCCAAGATGAATTTGACGCTGTATTGGCCGCAAAGGAGGCCCTACACCATACTAATAAATTATTGTGGTCTAAAACCAGGTGTTTCAGTTTCATTGTCCAACCCCTGTAAGTTTACCAGCACATAAACCTTTTACATGTATTACAATGTTTGATCAAGCAGTCAAAATAATTACTTACATATTTTGGTGATACCTAAAGGCAATTGGTTGCACTGGGTTTTATTTAGGGGTGTTAAAGTAAAGGGGGCTGAAGAGAAAAAAATGCATTGTACCATTCCATTATAGGTCCAGTATGTTTAGGTTTGTTGTCTTGGTTTAAGGTGAGCATCTGCCACAGTCTCAGCTCTTTTGCAACCTAATGCCCTGTATTTATTTTCATGCATCTATGAACTCTGATTAACTCCCCTGTTCCTTCTGAGGGAAAACTTTCCCATATCATGATGCTGCCACCGCCATTTATCACGGTGAGGATCGTGGTTTCTGGGCAATGTTAGTTTTCTGCCATACATAGTATTTTGCATGTAGGTCTAATTGTGTATTCAGGTCCCATCAGATCAGAGCACATATTTCCAAATATTTTCTGGCTCCCTAACATATTGCACTGGATTTTACTTAAGGTGTCAAGAGTAACAAATCATGTGTCCTTTTCCTTCCACTTCACAATTTTACTCTGTTTCGTCTTGACATATCACATAAAAACACAATTGAACGCATCTGTAAATACCTTTGCTCGGCGCTATGTTGTAGGTGGTTTAGTTCTGTGAATGTGTGAGTTACGGACACGTCACCTGTGTGTGTGTCTCTCTTTCTCTTTGCATCACAGTCTGTATTTATGTCTGCCTCCATTTTCTCTCCTCTGCACCTCAGTATCTCTTTCCTCTGAGCCCCATCTATTAAACTCAGCAAAACAGTATAGTCTTTTTCCATCTGTCTCCACTCTACTCCTCTCCTTTCAACACATCCTCTCATTTACCATCTCATCCACTCCGCTTCTCTGACTGCTCTTTCCTCCTTTTTTTTCTAACCTCCCCCCAAGCACTTCTTACCCGTTTTTAGCTCCTCATCCATGCGTTCTTATTTTTTATCTGACTTGTCGCCATGTTGTTTACTCGATCTGAGGGGGCTGTTTTCGCCATGAAGAGCAGCAGCCTAAATCACCAAATCACTCAGAAGCACAAGATAGCAATACACCAAAGGTATAATTAGTCCTTAATTAGAAACTTTATCTAACACTTTACGCGGTTGTAATCAGGAATGTGCTAACAAACTAGAATTGTGAAATTAGATTCCGACAATACAAGAGAGGCAGGATAATCTACCTCGATGTGTCGGACCAGTTGCTTGGAGACACAGCTACAGTTTGAAGTATAAAAAAATTCTCATTATTTCTGTCCAAAGCATGTCAGGTTTTTCTTTTTTTTTAATTCAGCTCCTCAGAAGAAGTTGGAAACTGCTCAAGGATTCTGCTTTGAAGGACTTAGAGAAAACACGTCTTTGCTACAAGAGTCTGTAAAGCAAATCTGAAGTCATATGTAAAGCTATGATTTGACATTAAGGTGTGTATTTTTTTCAGAGCTGGAAGTAGCCAGGCTCAGCACGGATGGAAACCTTGTGGATCTGACATTTCCTCAGTCTGAGCAACATGGAAACTCCATCCAGCTGTCAGCCAGCACTCTCAAACAGCACGGCAGAAATGGTAGAAGACAAGTTTCACCATCTCTCTTTTCCTAATATTCGCTATGGTGTCAGTGACCCTTTTTACGCCCTGCTTAACTGACTTGCATTGGTTTCTTCCTTAAATGCATTCTCTGTTTGCCATAAATGATAAAAGTTACATGCCAGACATTTCTGTAAAAATCAGTCAAACCACGTTAGATATACAGTGCTGTGAAAAAGTTGTTCCCTTACAGATTTCATCTGTTGTTGCTTTTTCTTACACTTAAATGTTTCAAGTCTTCAATCAGATGTTATTATCAAACAATGATATGAGATTAAGCACAGATCGTTGTTTTAAACAATATTGTCACTAAAGAAAAAAAGCTTGCTAGATCTTAAAAAGCGACAGATAATGCACTGATCTAAAGAAATTTAGAAATGGAAAAAAAGTCACTGACATATTTCCTTCTGGAAATGGCCACATAGTATTTTTTAAGGTTTTGGGACCAGCAAATCACAGTGAAAGCTATTATCCACAAATGGAGAAAACATGGAACATTGAACCCTCCCGGAAGTGGCCAGCCTACTAAAATTATTCCAAGAGCTCATGGATAACTCATCCAAGAGAAAACAAAAGAATCCAGAACAACATCTAAAGCACTGCATATCTCACTTGCCTCAGCTGACCAAAAAGAACACATCAACCCGTCTCACTCTTGCCAAAATCAATCAGTTAATCAATCAATCAATAAGTAAACCTTTATTTATAGAGCACTTTACACACCCAAAGTGAACAAAGTGCTGTACAGGTCTATAAATTGAAAAGAAAACAAAAACATAAAAATGACCAATAAAACACAATAAAGCAAAGAAAAGAACAGCTAAAAACAGTAATAAACAGTAAGTAAAAGACCACAATAGATCAGCCTCATACTTTTGCTCAACTGGAAATAAAAGGCAAGATAAAATGGTCAGTCTTTTGAAGAAACATAAAATCATTGAAGATACTGGCCATCTTTACCTTAAGAATATTGTTCCAGAGTTTGGGAGCAACAACAGAAAAGGCTCTGTCTCCTCGGGTCATAAGACGAGTCCTAGGAACATCTTAAAGCAACAAGAGTTGTGACCTCAAACATCTACTGGGAACATGCTTTTCTAAATGTTTTGTTAGTTAAGGTGGCATCTGACCATTGAAACATTTAACAGTCATCAAGCATCAAGAGGATCCCAATGACGTATGGGAAAATATTGTGTGTATTAAGACAAAGTCGAACTTTTCAAAAGGTATGCCTTCCATTACAACGAACACAGCATTTTAGAAAAGAACATACTTTCTGTTCTATAGCACAGCATCCAGAAGGATATTCTCTAGCCCTTTAATTCATGATCATAAACTCAAGCACACTTAGGTTATGCTGCAAGTCAATGAATTGAAGCACACTAGCCAATCCACCTCTGAATGAAGGTTTTCAGAGGTCCAGACTTACCTTCAATAGAGATGCTGTGGCATGACATTAAACAGGCCATTCAAGCTCGAAGACCATCCAGTATGGCTGAATTAAAACAATTCTGCAAATCAGATTGGATTAAAAGTCTTCCACAGCGATGTAAAGACTCATTACCACTTATTGTAAACAGCTGATAGTAGTTGTTGCCGCCAGGAATGGTTATTATATTGAGGGGGTAATTACTTTTCACATAGGACCAAGTTCGTTCGGATATCTGTTTCCACCTAATAAATTAAATCATCACCTGAAAACTGCTGTTTGCATTTACTCTTTGAAATTAAAATTTGATGATGAGAAACATTTAAGTGAGAAAATATTAGAAGAAATCTGAAGGGTGCAAGTACTTTTTTGCAGCACTATGTTGTCCCCTATAAAACTATAGTCAGTTTGTCCATTTGTTTTGTTATGACCTTGTAAAACATCTAATCATGATTAAATCCACCCTCCACACACAAAAAAAAATGCTTTCATACAAAGGCCTATGTTGACATCACATAAGACAGCTGGTCAGAGTTATCTGTCTACCTATATGTTTTTTTTCTCTTTTTTAACATATTGTCACCTCCTTGAAAGTCATTTACTTATGTTCTGTTTAATAAAAACGACTGATCCGCTTGATTTGTCTGCCCCATATTATGTTTATGACCAAAATAGACAAAGTAAAATTTGTAGTTCTTTTTTTTTAGTGTGCTTTAAAAACTTTGCATTTTTTGACATTCTACAGTGGCAATGCATACACCATTATTTAACTGTGATTATTTATTTGTGTACATTTGCTTTAAAAAAATACACCCCTGGATAAGATTTTCCAGGGGTGGATTTTTAAATACCAACAGATACTAAGAGCATCATGCCCACGTGTCTACTCACAGGTGAGATCAGGATGGCGTTTGTGCTGTACAGGAACTTAGGTTCCTACCTGCCAACAGAGAACGCCAGCGTCAGACTGAGCAGCGAGGCGGTCTATCCGAATTACTCCGTTATCGTCAACTCCCCGGTCATCACTGCGTCAATTAACAAGGAAAGCAATAAGGTCTACCTTTCTGACCCTGTGGTCTTCACTGTCCAACACCTGCAGGTAAGTTTGGGCTTTTATCAGCAAAACAATAAAAGAATCCAAAAAGAACATATCTGAAAGGGCTTTCAGAACAAACATACTTTACTGCATGTTATCTCAGCAGGAGCACTGTATTTTTATTTCTTGAACATATATTTGTTTTTTATTAAAGTTTTTAATATTCTTAAAATAACTACTAACTAAATCAGTTATGTTCTGTTGTAGCCTCGGTTCTTAGGCTTCCTTTGTGTTTTCAGTTCATTTTAGAGTCCCTTTTGAAATTCTTTTTGTAACATGCAAATCTTTTAATGGACTACAACGCCATCTCTAACACGCTGCAGCCCTACTCTCTTTTATAATCATTAATATCTGCTGACCAGCAGCTTCTAGCGGTTCCAAAGATGAGGCTGAAGCAAAAAGGGGATTGGTACAAAGCTGTGGAACCAGATGTCTTCAGACATTAAATCCTCTTCATCTTTTTGTGTTTTTAAATCCCACCTATTTGCTCGGGATTTTACTAATTGAGATTATGTGTTTGTCTTTTAAGGTTTATATTGTTTTTGGTATTTAATATTTTCTTTACTCAACCAGTTTGCTTCATTTCGCCTGCATTACAATAAATACCATAATTTTTCACAACCTTGGCGATAGTCATTTATCTAAGATAATAAATGAATGTACTGTAAAAAGGGTATCAGTTTTTAAAAAAAAAACTTAGATATTATTTTTTTACCTGTAGCCTTCTGTGTGATCAATAGAAAACGATTGATTGGCATTATCTAAATCAAACCCTTCTTATAATTGCTCACCAGATATAAAAATGTTTCAGCTGGGAATTAGTCTTTGAGGTTAGAAGGTTGATTTTTGTTTTAAACACCTTTGTCCTGCTTTTAAAATAAATAGCAGTTCCTAAGGAATCATGCGCACAAACAAGATGTTAAAAGTAAGCCGATTAAAGAACACGTTGACCATCTTCATATAAACTTCCTTTAAAAAATCTAAATATGTGTGCAGCCATCTTAAGCTCAAATCACATCTGAGAGGTGCTCACGTTTTATTCAGTGAAAAAAGCTTTATCTGACAGAAATTAAGATGTTTACTAGCCAGGAAACTGGGAAATTCCCGGGAAACCTACTAATTCTTAATTTACCACAGTCCACCTACAGTGTCGGTTCATCATTCAGTCAGCATTACACATGTCACTGCAGCTTTATTTCTAGCCTATATTTCCAGGGATTTCTTCGCACCTTGCAGAGATGATCATGATAATCAGTGATGTCTCTCACACAAATGAGAAAATAGTAACATGATGCTTGAAGACAGTGGGAAGAACAAGCTGGGTGTGCATTATAATTAGGACCTATATTTGGAGAATGGAGCTTAATGACTGCAATGCCATCTCAAACTTATTTTTTATTATTTTCAGAACTTACACACTCTGTATGTTCAGGTGTTATGGATCTGCTCAGTGAGGTGATAAGAGAAGCTAGGGAATGCAGCACTGGTGTCTGCGGTGCCTTCAGATGCCTTTGTGTGCACAGAGACTGCAATTATTTTCACTGCAAGGATTTCACCAGCATCCTTGGTGATTTATCCAAAGTTTTAAAAAGTCAATGCACTGAGTTTTATGAACATAAATTTAACAGAGGAAAGACAAACTTCAATGAGATACCTCATTTGTTTCTGTATTAATGCTTATAGTATGTCATTTATTTTTCGTCCTGTATAGTGTGCCACTTTTGAATATCCATCAGTCAAGCCACCCCTCAAACCCACTTAAATACGGTTGCAAGAGAAAAACCTGTGAAATTCTGTGATGTTTTATGGTTTTGGTGTGTTGCCCCAAGACTGTCAGTGGCTCCCGCTTGGCCGGCCCTTTGAAAACTTTAGGAAGCGATCTTGGCGCCTTGACACTCTGTATGATGATAGTTTCTGAGTCCTGGTTCTAATGTTAAGTATGTTAACTATTAAAAATGGTATGTATGTGATATAATTCAAAAAAGAAACAAAGCTCATACAACATGTTTTTTCAATATGAGCTAAGGTTACTAGAGTGCCTTGAAAAATATTTCATACCCCTTACCCTTTTTCCAATTTTTTCACCACAAATGTGAATGTATTTAAAGAGATTTTATAGACCAACACAGATTTATTTATAGACATTATTACTACATTACTCTGATACTTCTGAATAAAACTAGTAAAATCAATTAATTCCCTTCTGAGGTTTTTATCTTATTAGTACATAGAGTCCAGCTGTTCTGTAAAGGTCTCCAAAGATGCTTGGAGAACTTTGCCAAAGAGACAGCACAATGAAGACCAAGGAACACAGCAGACAGGTCATGGCTAACGTTGTGGAGACATTTAAACCAGTGTCAGGTTATGAAACAATATCTGAAGCTTTTAAATCTCACACAGCACTGTTCAATCCATCATTCGGAAATGGAAAGAGTATATATGGCTAACCTGACAGGCTGGCTTGTAAGAGCATTAATCAGATTAGCTAAAAGTTCTGGAGGAGCTGCAGGGATCTACATCTCAGGTTGGAAAAACGCTTGAATGGACCATTATTATTCTTGCATGATTACCCGATTGGGCTTACCCATAGGTAGAGGGATGGGTAAGGAAAAGGCAGTGTTTAAAAATATTTATTGCCTACTCCCACCCCTAATGTCGTCCATGTTGTCCATATCAAAATTGTCACTAATTGTACTTATGGTAAAACATGTGTTTGGCAGCATCATGCCATCCAAACTAACTCAGCTTGAGCTAATTTTCAAAGAAGAGTAAAAACGTTACTATTCGTGTCCAAAGTGGTAGAGAGGTTTCAGGGACATATTTGCAAGGCTACTTTCCTTTGTTCTGAAAGTTATCGGTTATATAATCAGATTTTCTTTTGTATTTTAAGTGTGTTATGTATAAGCGGTAAGACTGAATAATGCCTCTCAATTAAAAAGAGTGGCACTTGTTCTTGAGTTTAGTTTTTTTTACTTTCTAAAATTTGAGTACCAACTATAGACCTTTTTTTCTAATTTAGTGGCTGCTTGAATGCATGAGTTTGAGGCTTTATTATTTAAGGTTCTTTTAGTTTGCTCCAATTGTGCTTTACTCTCTCTGGATGAGAAAGAAAGACTCATTCGGTCTAACAGACTGAAATCCATATTGCCTCATGTTGTCTCAATGATGATGGTCTGCACCAGGGTTTCATTACGTGCTTCTCATTCAACAAGCAAATGTGTATCCAGTTGGTGACCCAGCTTGTTGGCAGCAGCAGACTCCTCACTTGTTCTTTCCGAGAACAACTTTATAGGCCTAACAAGCCACGTCAGTTTACACAACACAAGCCGCTCCTGCGCCGCAGAACGGCTCACAACAAAAGTGGACATGCCACTGTCACCTCCTGCCATGGCTCTGTGTTTATTTGTTGCTTCACTTTTGCATTCTGGCCCTTCTGTTTGTTGTCATGTTGCTGTGTGACTCCCTCTGTGTAATTCTTCCTTTTCTCTCCAGTTTCTCCCACCACTTTATCACTTCTCATGCCCTTTAAATACACAGATTTCCGTTGCTTTTTTTTTTTTGTCTCAAATGTTTCAGATCATCAAACAAAGTTTCATAAAACTATAAAGAAGTTTAACTTTTGTCGTGTCAGTCCACAGAATATTTTCCAAAAGTAGCATCTTTAAGATGTTTCTTTGACAATTGTAAAAGAGGCCTTCTTTGTGTTCTCTGTGTTCTTTCGGTCAGCAGTGGTTTTCACCTTTGACCTCTCCCATAGATGCCTTTTTAGCCCAGTCTCCATCCTATTGTTGATCTCTGAACGCTGACCTGAACTGAGGAAAGTGAGGGCTGCTTTATATGTTCTTCTGGGTTCGTTTGTGTCCTCCTGCATAGGTCATCGAGGCGCTATTGGGGTAATTTTGGTAGCCCGACCACTTCTGGGAAGGTTCACCACTGTACCATATTTTCTCAATTTGTGTCAAATGGCTCTCACTGTGTTTTGCGTTAAGCCTTAGAGACGGCTTTGTAACCATTTCCAGACTGATAGATGTCTGGGACTTTGTTTCTCTTCTGTTCTTGAATTGCCTTAGATCAGAGAATGAGCCTTCTTCATGTTGGAGTAATTTATTGCTTCTACAGGTCTGGCAATAATTAGGGCTGGGTGTGGCCTAATTATTGCCAGTAAAAGAGCAAAAGCTGAAGAAATCTGTAAGGGGCAAATATTTCTTCACAGTGTTATATTTAGTGTATATTTCCTTTTTTGGCCATTTTGCACCTATACTTCTCTCTTGCATCTCATTTGGATTTCTCTTAATCACAATCTCTCTTTCTATCTTTCCTCAGCAGTCAGAAAAGAATTTCAATCCCAACTGCTCCTTCTGGAGCTACTCCAAGCGTACCATGACGGGTTTCTGGTCTACACAGGACTGCCGACTGCTCGCCACCAACCGCACACACACCAGCTGCTCCTGCACCCACCTCACCAGTTTTGCGGTGCTCATGGCTCACGTGGAGGTCAAGGTATGCCCTTTTTTTCTCCTTTTGCTTCGCAAGCCAGTTAGGGTAGAAGGGAGAAGGGTACTGGGAGGTCAGTTATTCATCATTTCATAACAAACTGCTGGCCAGCTGGTTAAAAGACTCTGAAGAACAAAGAAGGAGAAGACACAGGTAACATCTGTGAGGCAGATTGGACCTCTTTAGAGCCTGAGTGTGAGTTGGACTTGGCAGAGAATATTTTCAAAACTGATTTTTTAAGTCAGATGATGAGATTGGACTGACAAAATATTATGTAATACTTACAAAAGAATCTCAGAGATCTGGTCTAAAACCCCAGGACTGGAACAAAGCTCCAGATCGCATTTTGCTGTCAAAGTGATATTTGATTAGAAGGTGAGAGCATTTATTTGGATATCCATGAGCTGTAGTGGGTGTTGGATAAAAGCATTACTGTCTCATACTGTCTGGGATAGGCACTTTTCATCTCACTCTTTTGTTACATTAAGGCCCCACTTCTTTCCACACAACTTTGGATCAAGTGCGACGCCCGTGCTGTCCTCGGGACCGAGGATGCGTGTTACATCTAAAGGGGTCATGGTCAGAGCTGGCTTGGCAGGCCTCTGTGAACGCTGTGTGAGGTTTTGAGCAGTAGATCCATCACTACAATGTTACGGTGAACATTGCTCTGCCTGCCAGCTTGCGGGACACTGATGGATAGAGCTAGCGCACCTGTGCAGCGCGGCGTAACGCTGCGGCCCTGAACGCTCAGCGACACACAGCTGGACTCAGATCAGTCAGGGCTGGCAGAGAGGGCTCTGTCAGAGTGTGTTTTGTCTTACAGGAACATGACTCGCATATGTTTTCAGTAAACCAAGGTTAAACATAGTTATACTGGCTATGTGTTTAAGTGTTATTAAATTATACCCTCTGCCTCTTCTTGTTTTGTTTTTGCTCACAGAAAGCAGACAGCATGCACGACATGCTCCTGGACGTCATCACGTGGGTCGGAATCCTGTTGTCGCTGGTTTGCCTGCTGATCTGCATCTTCACCTTCTGCTTCTTCAGAGGCCTGCAGAGCGACCGCAACACCATCCACAAGAACCTGTGCATCAGCCTGTTCATCGCTGAGTCGCTATTTCTGGTCGGGATCAACAAGGCCGATCAGCCGGTAAGAAATGGAGGATTTTTGGCTCATTTTTCAGCATGTGGACATCCACATTCCTGTTTGGCCAAAGGCTCAGGCAAGCTGTTCCTTGACAAGAAGATAAAAGTGTAAAATAAAAGATGTAGACTTTATATTCTGCTTCAAGGATCTAATTATGTCTTTTTATTATTTCCACTGGCCTGATATACAGCATTGGCCATATTTATTGGTACTCCCGGTAAAGATCTGTAAGAAAGTTTCAAATAAATTCCTTATTTGCAGCAGAATAGTGTGAGCAAAAAAAAAACAACACAAATCCAACACACATATCAAGAATTAATTGCTCCTACTAAAATCATCTATGGTATTATCATTGGTACCAATAACATTCCCATTAAAAATAAATGTAACAAATGTTTTCTTTTGTTTTATTTTTATTTTACTTTTTAAGATGGCTTTAAGTGTCTAAGAACTTCTAATTAGTAATTGTTAATTTCCTGTATTCCTGGGATATAAATATCATGTGGAATTTAAATATAGCCAATTAATTTTAGTCACTGACCCCTTGAATGTACAAAAACCTATATTTGGGAGGTAACAAAACTTTCCAAAACTCACGGTGATGACATGGTCTCTATAACAACAATTAGACACTATCTACATGCCAGCCAGTTGTTTGGAATTGGTGCCAGGTTAAAGTCTTTTCTGTCCTACCATCATAAACATAAAAATGTGGAGTTTGCTGAAGTCTACTGGGACTTAAACTGGACTAGTGGATTTTGGTTAGAAGAGACTATGACTGAACTTTGTGGCAACAAAAAAGTCAAGTCAAATTTATTTATAAAGCACATCTAAGAAACAACCACATGTGACCAAACTGCTTTATATAATAAAAATTCAACACCTGCAAGGTTTTCTATACAGGGCTGATGTGATTGCACCTTCTGCTTCTAGTCAGTAGGCGAGCTGCCTGATCAACACCAGCATCCAATGAGTTGTAGCGAAATGCATGGATTACTGTCTCAAACTGGTCAGGAGGGATGTAGACCTTGGTTTCACTGAGCTGAAGGAGTGAAATAAGCTTGTTTTTACAACACTGCTAATCTATTTGTCACACGTAAACGCTTTGATGGGCTACAATATGAATCTAATGACACCGTCACAGCCATTTAATTGATTAATTTAACTCAGAATGTGCAAAGAGAAATCATAATAATCATAATCTACAACTAAAATCTAGCAACCTCTGCTGTCTCAGCACATTTTAGTAAGATCAAAATGTGTTAAAGATACTAAACTGGATCAGTTGATAAGTCGTGATTATTATCCCAACATGGGACTTTGGGAATTTCAATAAATGGTGAATTTATTTTAAGGCAGTTTTTTTCTATTAACACAGGTATCAATAAATCTGGCCTTGGATGTAGCAACACTGCAGTGTTGTCCACATAATAATTCTTATAATAGATATGGACATATTTGTTTTTACTGAGCACATTAGAGCTACTGTGTATTAAATAATCAAAAACAGACATTTCTCTGGGTGTCTAGCTTTTCTCTCATTACCAGCTGATTGATTTATTGAAAGAGTTCTTCCCCAAAAACCCTCGTTATCATATTAAATAGGACATAACGACAGATTGATTGTGCTTCAATTTACAGCTAATTCATAAAAGCATTGAGGACCTGGATATAGTTAATGTGTTGTACTTTACATGGCAAACTAATTCAACCATGATAAATATGTAGAGGCCAAGGGCTTTAATTTGCCTGTTTGAAATCCATTCCCAGCAATCACAAAAATGATTTACAACACAAAGTGCACTTTACACAGACCTGCCTCATAATATATTAAAGCTTATGTGCTGACTTAGGTGATGTCATTGCTGTGCTTCAGTCTTCATTTGTCACTTCCTCCCTCAGGCTGCAGGAGCTGCAGTCTCTTTCTCTGTTACTGCAGAATCCTGTTAGCTGCGCATAGGATGTTAAATAAACCACTTCCCAAAACAAAGAGCAACACGCTGCACATTTGTGTAAATGTGACCCCAAGTTTGACCGTTTCTTTCACAGCGCCGTGGCACTTAAAGGGAGCTCACAGTACATGTGTCACAGTTGAACAGTAGAATAACCCTGTATAAAACACAAGGTGAAATGAAAGTGCACTTTAAAAAAGAAAAAAACTTTCTTTTTGTCAAGTATTGATTGTTAATGTGTTGGCAAAGTGGGGCCTTGAAAAGTTTATGCTTTGCAAGCAGTTATATTCGAGGTCCGTTGAGACTGAGCAGAGCCAAATTTAAGTTTGCAATGGTGATGCTTCCAATAAAAAAACATCATAAGCTGTTGAAACCATTTTACCAGACTTTCCTCATGAATTATGTATTTTTAGTAGAGAAGTCTGTAATACGAGTAAACCTTAATGTGACTGAATAATATTTTCATAACACCTCCCGTATGGGAGAAGAGCTGTCACTAAACACTACATGATAATATTTGAACAATACTGGGATTCATTTTAGATGTAATGCTATAGTTTATTTGAGTTCCAATACTTGGAGCCCACACACTCTGTAAATTAATGGACTGAAACATGTTCTATCCAAACTTTTATTAAACAATTTTCTTAAGGTGATAAGAGCTAACCTGCAAGTTGTCACAACTGGAAGCACTGTTGCGTTGCAGCAAGAAAGTGTTGGGTTCAAATCCCAGCCTTGCGTCTGCATGAGGTCTCCACGAGCACTACGGCTTCCTCCAAAAATCCAAAACACAGTTGTTAGGTTAATTGTTCTCTGTATATTGTCCTTAGGTATGAGTTTGTGCATGCATTGTTGTCTGTCCTGTCTGCCCTGCCTGTCGCCCAAAGCCTGCTAGAGATTGGCACCAACCCCCTCCACAACGCTGCAAGGACAAGCGGGTATAGGCAGCTGATGGATGGATGGAAGTTTTAATTATTAATCTATAACTTGCTGTTTTCAATCCAATCTAACTTTATTTAAAAAAAAAAGCACATTTAAGGGGTTGTACAATACAAACTTTAAAAGGATAAACATACAGAGCAAGACAACATTGGACATAAATATAAAGTGGCGCAGAGACCTGTTTGTTATAGCCAGTCCTCAAAATTGGCAAGACTAGAGAACATGCCAGTGAAGTTAGGCAGCTGTCTGCAAATCACTACAGAGCGATAGCTACTTGTATTAAACCTGCCGATATCTACAGTCATAACAGTTATATAAATGTTTAACACAGTGTGGCCAGCAAGGCAAAGATGATACAGGAGGTAAATAACATCTCCAAACCGTGCAGCAGCAAAGGGTGGCATCTTGAGGTCACCTTTTCTACAACAACTATTAAGTATTTTCTACAAGCCAAATACTGCAGATGTTTGGGATTCATGCTAGGAAAAAGGCATTTATTTTCTACCTTCACAAATGCAAACATAATGGAGTTGCTACTTGGATTTTAACTGGAACCATGTGCTTAGGTCAAATGTGACTAAGATTGGGCTATTCTGCAACAAATACTTCAGGTGGATTTGGCATTAAACAAGGATGGATATGTTGAAAAGCACCAAATATTTAAAATACTGGGAGGTTTTAAAAACATCTGCTGCCCTTTGCCAGAAAACCAAAAACGGGTCCTTACTGGGTGTTTGGGTTTTAAATGGTCTTAAATATATGATGAAATTAACACGGTACAGGTTCTCCAGACATAATATGAATCTTCTTCCATCTTAGCCCCCACATCAAAATCCAACAGAAAACCTGTGTGCTGAGCTGAAGAGAAAAGTGCATGTCTCTCTGTCTGTAATATAATGTCAGTGTGACAGCAAAGAAAGTAATGCTAACTGACTGCACTTTGGATGGTTCGTGCATTCTTTGGGGTTTTAAACCCCTCGGCGTGCACCCATGTATCTTGCCAACTCTGTGAGATTCCTAAAACAGCCAATCCTTTTTTTTCTGGAAGCTGTTTAGATCCTTGGGATGTGTATGTCCCGTGGGAAGGAAGTGCTAAAGGTCTTGCCCCTCTTTTTTGGCCCTAAGATATTCAAGAACAGCCACTGGCTTTAACATCCTACTGTTCTTGATCCAAAACAAAAACAGATGCAACAATCTAATGGAACCTGTGTCTTAACAATGATGCATTTCCATTTGTCTGGGTAAGTCTGTGTGGGAGGAATCTGTTTTTGTCTGTTTTGTTCAACCATTAATTACTAGTGACTATTTTTAACCTCCATTAGCATATTTGCCGTCACTTAACTCACAGCGGTTAAGCCAGTTATTCCAGAAGGAAAAACTTAATGACTTTTGCCTAAGCAGCCACCCCTCGGTTATTTCCTTTATTTTCTTTCCTTTATTTTCTTTTTTAACCTGTGTGTGCATGGATATATGTGCTTTTCTTTGCCTCTGTGAAAGCATTACAATATAAGCATTAGAAATGAAAATGAGTGACCCCCTTGACCTCCAAACTCTTTGACAGAAATTAGCTCATTGCAAACTCCTTGATTATGGAAGCCATTGTTTAAGCTTCTTTACTTTTTGCACCTGACTCTGTAGAACTGAATATAGCCATCATCCTGATGGATAAGGTCTCGCCACTCATTGTCATTTTACCGCTAAATTGTAATATGACACGCTGCGCGATGGGGCAGTGGTTAGCAAGGTTGCAGTGTCCAGGGTTCAAGACTTAGTAAAGAAGACTTAGTAAGACTTAGTAAGACTTTGTAAATGCATGCATGGTTGTTTGGCCTGGGTGTCTCTGTGTTGATGGACTTGCGGTGTCCAGGATGTACCCTGCCTATTGCCCAATGACCGATGGAGATACACACTAATTCACCCGCTATGCTGTAAGGACAAGCGGATTTAAACAATGCATATGTAAATTGTAATATGATTTTAGGTTTTTTTCTACTCATATTTTGTTAATTTTATATCTATATGTAGAGATCTGCTTATAATCTAGAAGTATAATGTAAAATTAATACTAGTGGATATAAATAATTTCTTAAATGTGAAATACAACACTCAATTCAAATGTTCAAATACAAAATGTTGGTGTTCCCCAAGGCTTAACGTTCAGTCCCCCTCCTTTTAACCTGTATGTGGTACTCTTAGGGATGTTATTAGCAGACAAGACACGGCATAACAGCATACCTTTTCACAATTATGGTACATAGCTTTTTATTGATGTGTTTCTTTAGGACAGAAATCAAGTAGATTTAAGACTTTAAGACATTTATAGCAAAACTTTTTCTACAGCTCAGCCATGACAAAAGTGTTCGGTTCTGACATACGCAGGGAGATACTTTAAATCAAATGAAGTGCTCTGACACAGAACCAGCTCTAATGAGCCATGGTGGTATTTTTGACTTAAATGTAATATTTCTTCCACAACTTACAATAACACCCAAGTCAGGCATCTTTTACTTAAAGAACATTGCCAGAGTAAGTCTATGTCAAAAGAAAACAATGACAGAGATAGTGATCCGTGCTTTTATCACCAGCAGAATCAAGTAATGCAATACTCTGCTTTCTGCTTTCATCATTGCAATTAATTCTAAACTCAGCTGAACGTCTTTTCACATGTTCCAGAAAGAGAGCCCTTGTTACTATGATTTTTATTGTCTCTGCTTTGGTTTCCTATATCTTTTCCGTACTGCTTATAAGATTTTTCTAAAGCTTACATAATTCTAAATCAAAAAAAATTTTTTCTGATTTACTTTTGACAGGTAAATTTTCAGATTTCTTAGGTCAGCAGAGGGCAGAATTTTTTTATTATTTTCCTTCTTATATTATTTAATTTACCTAAAGTTATGGACAAGGGGGTGGGGGGGGGCGGGATGGTGAACGGGGGAAAATTGTTTTATTTTAAATATTTTAAAAGATTGTTTTTAACATTTTTTCCTTTTTAAAAGTCCAGAAAGTTTTGATTGCATTTTCATTAATTCATTGATCTTTAAATTTTCTTTCACTGATTCATTCTTTGGGAAACTCAAAAGTATGGGGTTTTTTTACTATAAGGTTTATGAAGTTATCCCTTGGGAAATGTACACGCGGGGCCGCATTTTAACCCCAAACCTATAAACTTTTTTATTTTAACAAGCCTTTTTTTGGGGCTTTATTGTTTTATTTTCAGAGTTGTTTAATTTTCATTTTGCTGCAGTTTCTTTTATTTTTGCCCCATTTTTTGTCATTATTGAAAGCGTTGCGGGCCAACCCAGCTACATCCTTTTTTTGTCTTTCTCCTGATAAAAAAAAGTTTTACGGGCCTTTTGCCCGGAAAGTGGCAACCAGGCCACAGGCTTGGCGTGAAGGGCATTTGTCCCTTGTATTTTTACACCTATTCTTTTAAGTTGGCCCGTGATTTAAAGGGGCAAAAAAGGGAAAGGCTCAATAATTTTTCTGTTTTGAAGTTTTTTGGAGTCATTTTTGTGAAACTAAATTTTTGGGCTTTAGGGGTGTCCGGTTTGTAAATCCCGGGATTTTTCTTGGTAAAAGTCCCTTTCAAAAATTTTTTTTTTGGCCCCCGTCCCTTTTACCTCAAATTTCAGTTTTATTTATTCTGTTTTATGTTAAAAT
>JAHHUM010003123.1:0-38687 GCA_036173005.1 Crenichthys baileyi | reverse complement strand
TCTGAAATGGGATCAGTCTTGAGGTTCGGCTTATGAATGCACTTTCTTTTTCATTGCTTTTAAAGGGCACTTAAGCCAAAATACAAACATGTAAAAGTAGTCGGGCTGGATACGGCCACACAAACCACTAAAACCATGCACGCCACCCGTCAGACCCCACACAGGCAAGCAAACCAGCCAAGAGCACAGATAAAAGCAAATGCACACATGCGAGCAGAGACATATGCATACACATCGGCGATATTACAAATCCTACTTGTGTCTCCCCTTGTCTCTCTAATAAACCCTATAAAATGAATGTGCTTTTGCCAAGCATGGCGCCGCAAACATCCTACTCCAGAAAAGGTTCTGGGCATCCTTCTAGTTATGCTAATGAAAGCCCCACCCTCTACTGTTTTTTCATTCTCTCTTTATCCTGCTGGCACAGCCTTCACTCTTCCACAGCATACCACTTGATTGTCATCCCCTGCCCCTGTTCTGCTGGCATCAGACAAGATAAGAAAGAGTAAAACGAAGATCCAAAAACCCTTGTATAGAAATATGGCAAGAGAATAATGTGGTTATTATTTCTTTGAACTCGAAATCAGGACATTGTTTTTTAATTTTTGTGTTCCAATTTGTAGCAAAATATGGTACAAAATATGATTATCTGAAAAATGTGCATGTGGATGCCTAATTATACAAAAAGACAGCATTTCCAAAGGCAAAGGTCATATTATACACTTTTTTTTAGAAATTAGTAAATCATCCAAAAGTTAATTTCAGTCACGTAATTCAAAAAGTGAAGTTTATATATCATGCAGACTTATTACACACAGAGTAATATGTTTTAAGCATTTATTTATGGTCATGTTGACAATAATAGTTTACAGCCAATTAAAACCCAAAACTCAGTTTCTCCAAAAAATAAAAAATTAAAATTTAGGAAAATCGATAAAAATGTATATTTTTGATACAGAAATGTTGGTCTACTGAAAAAGTAAGTCCATGTACTGTCCAGTATATGCACCCTCTACTTGGTCGGGGTTCTCTCTTCCATGAATTACTGCATCAAATTGGTGTGACAAAGAGGTGATCAGCCTGTGGATCTACTGAGATCCCAGGTTGCTTTACTAGCGGTCTTCGGCTCATCTGCATTGTTGGTTCTGGTGTCTCTCCTCTTCCTATTGACAATACCCCATAGTTTCTCTTCAGGGTTAAGGTCATGGTATGATTTCTTTTGGCTGTGTGGGCAGGTGCCAAGTCCTGCTGGAAAAGGAAATCAGCATCTCAATAAGCGTGTTAGCAGAGGAAAGCATGAAGTGCTCATAAATTTCCCAGTAGAATGCTACACCGTCTTGGACTTCATAAAACACTGTGAATCAACATCAGCAGATAACATGGCTTCCCAAATCATCACTGACAGTGGAAACTTTATATTACATCTCAAGCAACTTGGATTCTCTCTCTTTCTCTAGATTCTGGGACTTTGATTTCCAAATTCAGTGCAAACATCTGCAAAGACGAGTTTGGACAACTGAGCCACAGCCAAGTTCTGTTTCTCCTTAACCCAGGTAAGATGCCTCTGAAATTTTCTCTGGTACATAAATGGCTTAAAACAAGAAATGCAACAGGTGTAGGCCACATCCTGGATACATCTGTGTATGGTGGCCCTTAAAGCACCGACTCCATGTGCAGTCCACACCTTCTGAATCTCTCCTAAACTCTTGAATGGGGTTTTCTTCATATCCTTCTCAAGGCTGCAATTATAGTGGTTTGCTTATGCACATCTTTTACCAAATATTTTCCTTCCACTTAACTTTGCTAAGATACAGCAGTCAGTGAACAGCTCTGTTTTTAACAATGCCCTTCTATGGCTTACGTTCAACAGCAATCAAATCAAGCAGCCTTCTCTTGTTTAGGATATAAAATAATATTCAGATTTTTGGGAAAAACTGAATTTGGTGCTCTTTCATTAGTTGGAAAACGCAACATTAAAATGTAACATAAACAAATGCTTGAAATATATTATTCTGTGATTAATCAGCCTAAATAAGATACGTTTTACTCATCTTTCAGGTAACTGGAATTGATTGAGATGCAAGTTGTGCCTCATGAGTTTTGAGTTATTTGCAGTCACAAAGTAGAGGCCAGACTTGTTGTTTCCCCAGTGCTGGTGAAGAAGACCATATCAGCAGGTTCTTTGTCATGGGGACTTTAAGGAACTTAGTGGAACTTCGAACTGAGAGGTGGAAATGCTGGGCGTGACAGGAATCAATGAAGTCAGCTGAACTCTGCTGAGAGTCAATCTGGAAGCCAGGATTATGTCCTCCATCCTCTAGCTCCTAAATACAAAAGCCACTTGCAACTGCTGCCCAGAGTTTTGTTTGTTTGAATCCAAGTGTGAGTAGGTGGGTGAGGAGGCACATTTGTTCTTCTCAACAAATGCATGTGTGTGTTTGTGTCTTCATGTTTCTTCAAGGTCTTGTGTGCATGTTGCCCCAGTAAGTCGGGCCTCCGACATGTGGATTTGCAGCTTGACTGCAGAGGAGTTTATCACAGATAATTACGTAAGAATGTGCTGGAGAAAGAACAAACCATAGGCAGTCTAGGCTGGGAGATGCTGAGCTTCGGCCTACACAATTGCCCCCTCGCGCCCTGCACTCCAGACTCAAACACTTCAGCCCCCACCAGGCCTCTCTAAGTTTATAAAGGGCAGCAGGGAAACACTGAAACACTGGAGAGCCCAAATGAGCTTTTCTCACCCTTCAGCCCCCTTAACTCATTTTCATTGGCCAAACTTTTCACACAGAAAACACACTGAGGCTTATAGCATGCACAGATGTAAATGATTTAAATACTAAATACCAAAAAAGTTTACGAAGCAGTTGGATAATTGCTTAAATATTAAAAACTGTCTAACTTGCAGTAAACAAAAGCAAATATGGTATGAACTCATCTGTTTAAAATATATGTATACATTTTCTTGTTTTCCTAAATTAACATCTTAAATAACATAAACTTCTTGTTTCTGTTAAATATAATTACAAAAGAGAGCCATGTTATTCTTGCATTAGAGCTGTGAAAGCAATGCAGTTTGAGCAGAGTGGGAAACAACACACGTACAGACAACCAGGAAAATTACCTTCATTCCAAAATAGAGTTGGGAACTAGAATTTCACACTGAAATCCAACTACTGCTGCAATACAATAGGACAAACATTTGCTAAGATGTAACAATTCTCTTTAAACAGATCAAAACACAGATACATTCACTAGAAACTGAATCTCTAAATACCAACAGTGTTGTAGCATGCTTGCGATAGAGAGATACTGGTAAAAGGGACCACAAAAATGTATTTTGCTAAGACACTTTGTTCCTACTCCACCATGGCATAAAAAGCAGCTCTTAAATGAAAATGTTACCTCAAGGTAAATGTGACACTGCACAGCCCTAATAAAAGCTCATGTTACATGTGTCCAAAGTGATTTCACAGCTCTTTGTACATGCATCATTGTGTGTTTCTGTATAAGCAAATACAGAACTACAAGGAAGGGGAATAAAGAGATGACCAGCAAAGCAAAAGATCTATTTAGTTCTTTCCTAATTTATGCATTTTATAGTCCTAATTGTTATAGGATGACAGGATGCTGAGATGCATTTCATATAAATTATTTTAGTACATTATTGCACCTTGCTTAAGTATTTATACACCTTGAACCTTTTAAACATTTTGTCATAATAAAATCAGAAAATGAAAACTATTTTACTGCGAGTTTCTGGTATAGATCAACACAAAGTAGTGTGTAATTGTGAAGTGGAAGGAAAATGATGCATGCTTTTAAGAACGATACAAATACAAATCTGAAATGAGTGGCATGAATTTGTACTAAGCCCCCTTCACTTTGATACCCCTAAATAAAATTATCCGCCACTGACTGTCACCAAATTAGTAAGAGCCCACCTTTGTGTAATTTAAGATAATATTAGTGAACAAAACTATTTAAACTGACAGGCTGGACAATGAGAGGATTATTCAGGGAAGCAGTCAAAGGCTGCAGAAGACTAGAGACTGAGGCAGAGGGTTAGCTTCCAGCTGGAGAGCGACTCTGACCATATAGCCAGAGCTGTATGTTTAGATCATCACATATGTGTTAAAATGGCCACGTGAAAGTCTAGACATAAATACAAGCAAGTATCTGTAGTAAAACCAAAAAAGCAGCGCCACTCCCAGATGCTTCTTTGTGGTTGTAAGGGGTTGGCAATTTTTGTGAGGCAATGTAAATATACTCTTGTTGTTTGGATCTATGTGCAGAACATTGAGACCCTTCATTCTGTGGACTCAAATTAAAATATTATTTTCATAACATACATATGTTTCCCAATCTATGAGAAATCAAAGATGCCCTTTGGAATAGTATGAGTTACAAAGCTGTGCCAGGGTCTTTTAGAGTCCAGTTTTTCTAAAACACAAAATACTCACTGTGTTGAGATCCACAATACATATGTGTTGTTGTATGAATATCTGCTGATTTTCAGAAATAGGGAAAATGTCTCAGGAAGATGGTGTGCTTGAGAGCAGGGGGACAGAATATATGCATTGGTGTAGTGAATTGGAAATCAAGGTTTATGAGGGTGCTGACAAAAGACTCTCCTCTGCCCTTTCAAGATAATGAAAAAATTGAAGCAGGAATTAAAATCTGACCACTGCAAAATTGGAAGTGCATGGAGGTAGTATGGTGAATAACCTTGCCCACCAGTGAACTGAATTAGGAGTATCAATGCCTTTTTGATTCACTTACTTTTTGGAATCATCAAGGTCAAAAGGTAATCTCTGCAACAGCAGAAATAAATAAAACAGGTTGAGAGCAAATTAAATCGAAAGGGGAACAAAGTCATGCCTCTGGCTAGTAACAAAAAACAAGGGGTAGAAAATCTCACATGAAAGCTAATTTCAGATAACATCAAGCTTTGGTATTTAACTAATTGGAATACACTTTACTCCTTATACAGAAATGCCTTCAGCAATTTAAGCATTTTGTGTAGAAGATTTTTTTGTTATGCAGACCATTATTTTCAACACCCATGACGGCATCCAAAAGCTGTTGATAGTGAATATAGTGGATTAATTCAATTGTTTGTAATTACTGCTTTCCCTTAAAAGAGACCTGATAGTGGCTGTTTTATTTTTCTGTTTAGCTGTGTCTAATAAAAGCCACATTGTAGCCCTTTAGTAGACTGTGAAATGTTTCTGTTGCTATACCAGTAGTGCATCAATATTTGTTCAGACTGGTTGACTGGTGACCAGAATTTGCAGAATTGAAGTTAACTGTTTGACTGTCACTTTGATTAATGTAAACCAGATAAAACTGATTTTCAGGTAAGAGCTGAAGTTGTCAGCACTTTTGCCTTGTAGCAAGAATGTCCTGAGTTGGAATCCTGGCCAGGAAAACAGTTTAGGTTGACTGTTCAGTCTAAATTCTTCTTAGGTGTGAGTGTGTGTGAACATAGCTGTTTGTACTTTGTGAGGCTGTGTTCCCCCCGGCTACTTCTTCAAGATGTAGCAGCTCTCGCTCACTCACCGCTGGAGATAGGTGTGACCCTGCAAGGATTTAGCAGGTATTCTGGATAGACAGAGTCATGAATTTAGGTCAACACTGGTCAACAGAGCACTGTCCAATTGTAGGGAATGTATGATCTTACAAAGGGTTGAACATAATCATGCTTTAACTCAAAGACAATCAATCTAACCAAGTTAAGGTCTGATTTGATCAAAATAAGAAGCATTCCATAGCCTTTGGAACATCTTATGATACTAATTCTTCATTGCTCATATCAACACGGGGAGGATGGGAGCTAACACTAAACTGCTGTAATATAAAGATTATCTCTCAGCAAAGATCCGAAGCAGAAGTAACTGTGTGTTACTGAAGACTTTTGTAGCCATAGAGCTAAGTCAGATATTGCTTTTAAAATAAATAATAAAGATATGCATGTTTTAGGTAGAACATGGCTCAACAGTATAGCAGCTTTCTAAATTGTTGTTGTGGGTGGGGGGTAAAATAAAAAAGGAATGACATTTAGTTAGAAAAAGAGTTCATACCTTACGGATAACTGACAGAAAATGTGAATTAAAAAAAATGGCTTTTTTACAATTGAACTATTGAAATCACAAATGTGATTTTACACTTTTTCAAATATAAAGAACTTGTTTACTTTCTAAGCATGGAATTTTGATTAAAAAAATACTGATTCTCAGGTCAGATAGTGCCAGATTTCCCGCTACATTGCTCTATATTCTTAATGTCTCTGGGTAGTTCTAAATTTACCTTAGTTTTTTTGATGTTGCAGTGTCTTGTTTCACTTTATTCTACTGTGTGAAAGGAAGAGACTTTATTTGTTGAGGCATGAAATCTAATTAAGTTATTCAAGTCTAAATTAATATTTCTTATAGAAATAGAGTGCACATTTTGCTTTACTGTCATATTAGAGCAGCATTGGGTCACAAACCAACAGTTGTAGGCGTGTAATGGCATTTTTCTTGCTTGTAAGTAAAACTATTTTAGACAAAGGATTTGCTAACCACTAATAGTTCCTGACCTTTGACCTTATCCAGAAAACAGATTAGGACCTTTGAACAAGAGGTTTGAGAACTTCTGCCTTAGAATTAGTAGGATCAGCTGAATGTGATTCCCTACTAAGGTTATATTTCATACATGTAAAACTGAAACATATTAAAGGCAAATAATGAAATTAAGTCCTGGAAGGAACTCACCGACTTTCCGAGGTTTACTATTTTTCACCAAATGACTCCCTTAGTTACATCACACTGCTTTATAACCTTGAACAGGATAAAGTGCCTAATGCTAAATAAATTAATAATCCCAGCACAGGAGTCTGCAAGGGAAAATGAAACTGTTTTATGAGCAGTTCTTTTCATGGTGACATCAAACCCAAAACTTCCTAAATTCCTGCTTCCTCCTTAAAAGGCCACAAGTTTGTAATTCACTTTACGTGTTTGCTGTCCATTGCTAACAAGAAGAAACTTTTTAGAAAGTATTTCCACCAGACAACATGGCCTTTCCCTGTTTCTAGTGTCCCTGAATCTGCTCTCTTAGAGCATTATTGAACAATTAGTCAAATAAACTTTATCATATAGTAGATTTATTTTTTGAAAAACACAATAACTGAATAGGTGATAATAGTTTTATTTATTATTATTACTTTTTTGTTCTTCTGAGAGAAGGTAAGCACACACGAGAAAGAGTAATGATATGTTTTAGGTCAATATTTTTCACAATGATACATTTTGGGAGGCGCACCACTACAAGGCATATGTGAAACAATGGGTGTCATAACTGTCCTGTGCACCATATTCATCACCGCTCCCCCTGTAATCAATCTGCTTCTCCCCTTGCAAACATTGCTTGCAAACCTGTGTTAAACGAGAAACCATCTTTCACTGTGGCACAAAAGGTTGGCTTGCAGGATGGTGATGTCTCCCTCTGTATGCGGCAGCAAGGGGGAAGCAGTGCAAAGCAACTTCCACGGGATGTTTTTATTGACAGCCTGATTAAGCAGCCAAATGTAAGCGAGTTTCATTAAATGGTTGATCCAACCAGGATATGAGGGTATTATTTCCACTTTTACATTTATATTTGAAAGTAAAACTAAAACTGCTAAGATGTTATAGTATGTATGTGTATAGTATTTGTAAGTATTTGATTCAAAGACACAAAGCTGAAGCTTTATGGCATATTTCATCATCATATAATTTTGACAGAAATTTGTCCCAGGGTGGCAACTGGGAATCCAACATAATGTCCTGGAGAGGTCTTCATGATGCTTAAATTGCTTCACATTTGGTCCTTTTATCGAAGCCTTAGTGTATTTTGGGGGAACTGATGTGATAAACACAAAGTAATGTGTAATTGTGTGGTGGAACAAAAAGTCCCCCCAAAAAAAAGTCAGAAAAGAAATATATCGGAAAAGTGGGGTGGGTATTTGTAATGAGTCTCTCCTAAATCAACAGCATGAAAAATACAGCCACAAGTCTTCTGGGATATGTCTCATTTAGCCTTGCCCATCTACAGATGGAACATTTTGAGCATTGTTCTATGCAAAATATATCAAACTTCTTAAGATTTGATGGAACGCATTCTTGAACAACAACTTTCAACCGTTACAGATTTTCAGTTTGATTTAGATTTAGTATTTTGACTGGACCATTTTAACATGTAAATATGCTTTGATATAAACTATTTCAATCCACCTCTAGCTCTATGTTTAGGATTGTTCTCCTGCTGGACAGACAACTTCCACCCCAGTCTCAGGGTTTTGCTGCCTCTTACAGGTTTTCTACCAGGATTTCCCTGTTTTTAATTCTATTCATCCAATAAACTTTGAAGTTTATGGCTGTAATATGATACAATGTGAAAGATTTTAAAATGCATGAATACTTTGCAAGACACTGTAGTGTGAAGTCGTCCAGTTGTGCACGGCTAAAATTATTCTATAGATGGAAACAGGCAGAAGTCAACACTATTCCTACTACTCTGCTTGGTCTTATCATACTGTAGAAATTATTCAAACTGTCTGATTGTCCTTAGAGAAGTGGTGCAATCATGGCTGAAAATCAATTTCAGGGACATCAGGAAAAATCAAAAAGCTTACACAGTGCCAATAGGGCCAAGGGCTTGTGCAAAAGAAGAGAGAGTGTTTTTTTTTTCATCTTCGTTTCGCTTTTTCTTCTTGCTGAGGGTAATCAGCCAACAACAGTAAAGACTGAGCTGCTAGTCAGAGCCAGATTCTCATCCTGTTTGGAGCTGCAAGTGATGTGAAGCCAGGTAGCATCCAATTAGTGCTTAGTGCAACTTAATGCAAAGTGCTGGCACTCATCTTGCCGAATCCAACTAGTTGTCATAGAATTTCCACGCTCCCTCCGTCAAATTCCTGAACATTTGCTGATTTGCTTTACCTTCTCAATGCACCATGAAGTTGAAATGAGACGTTTCCATCGATGCTGCGCCTTGTACAGCCATTTTCTGCTAAAGCAGATTGGCCTGATTACTGATGAGACAGCAGGCATGTCAGTAAAGGCTGCTTGATGCTTATTGACAAGTGTATTGCCACAGAAGTGCATTTACTCCTTTGACACACAGAGTAATTTGTTATGGCACAGGTTTGGATGCTCTTTAATGGATCTAAATCCTCTGAAAAAAATAAGATAAACTAAAGGATCACTCATTATCTTTTAGCGTTGAAAGCAATATCTTTTTTAATGTTGAAAGGAGAGCCTCTTCAGTCTGCTTCATAAGGTAGCCGTTTCCTATCAACTCAGATCTCACACCACGTTGTCTTCTTACAAGACAGAGTTGGTTGATAAAACTCATAATGATTATTAAAAAAATATTACAAGTAAAGTCACTGTTAATACTGGTTATTGTATTTCAGCACCTTTCAGCTCTCTTTATTTTCAACCTTTCTTGGTTTTTTCCTCTACTCTCTCAGATGGCTTTGATGAGGCCGTTCAGAGGCTCTGTTTCCAACAGCAATCAGACAATTGTGTTTTCCTAGTGTCATGGAACGTCTGTTTAAACAGCAGTTTCCTTCTTACTTTCCCACCGTCAGGGTTCAGCAGGCACACAGCCCACTTTTTTTGGGTAGACTACACAGTAAAAAGGTGGAAAAGCAATTCCCTTGTGTTTCTTTCTTCAGTTATGTCTTCTCTTTGAGCACTGCTTTACTCTCAGTGACCCATATGAATATGGAAAATAAATAAGAGCCATCTTCTGAGCTCATGCCAAACTCTACAAGGGAGTCCTTTCAAGCATGAAATCGTCTTTACAGGGAGAACATAGACAAATTTGGATGAGTTAGAAGCTCTTTTATGTTTGGGAAATTTTCCTGACCTTTGTTTTATGTTCTTGGCCATAAAGATCAGGTGAAATGCTATCATAACAGGAAAAATAGTGGTCTATTATCTACCATAATTCCTCTTTGGACATCTATGATCATTCATCCACTGCTCAGGCAACCTGGCACCGATAGCAGAACACCCACACAGACCTGAGATCTACAGCTTTCTTTTTATTGCCTTGTCCTGATTATAAGTCCTTCTGACTATTTGGAACTGGATCTTTGTACAAACCACATATGCACACAAAATAGAGATGTACACAGACAAAAATAATGCTCAGGGACAAAGATTGCTTCTCACAAAGCTCCTTAAGCCTATATGGCACAACTCATTATCACCTTAATGTGTATTAGATGTTCTTACTCAACTCAATGCTTTTCTAGCATGTCTCCAATATGAAGAGATAAATATGTTCCAAGCAGATAAAACATATTCATATTTATGATGAATCCACAGTTTAACAAAATTACACTATAGATGGAAAGATTGCGAAATGGCTGATGAAAGAAAACAAATCTGACAATAAAAGCTCAAAGCATTTGAAAGAGATTTTGTAGTAACCATGTGTGTACTCATATGTGATATAGATTTTGCAGCTCATGACTTGCCTGAACAATTTCCACTGTACTGTCAGTGTCTTGCAACAGTATCAACACTCCTCCAACCTTTAGGAATGCTGTCATGTAATAACCAAAAAGCATAAAGTAGTGCCTAATAACAAAGCGAAATGAAAGGAATGCATGGTTTAAAAAATATACAAGTGAAAAAATATGAAAGTGCAGCATCCATTTGTATTGAATGAATACTTTACACATTATTTTAGGAGACAGCTTTGCATGTCTAGAGGGTGAAATTGTCATCTAATCTTCTTCGCAAAATAACTAAAGCTCATTTGGTTTGGATGGAGAGCATCTATGAACATCCTTTTCAAGTTTTTCTACATATTTCTTTATTGGATTTCATTCTAACACATGAACACGCATTGATCTAAATCATTCTATTATAGCTCCCTGGCTGTATGCTTAGTGTATTGCTCCTGCTCATAGGTAAGCCTCCTCCCAGTCCCAAGCCTTTGTACCTTCTAACAGGTTTTCATGCAGGACCGCCCAGTATTATCCAATGTCCTATCACCTCTGTCATATGTAATGTTTTGCATGCCTGAGAAAAAAGTTTATTTCGGTCTCATCTGAGCAGAGCATTTTCTTCCACATATTTGCTGTGTCACTGCATAGCTATGAGCAAACCACAAACAGAACGTAAGACTCTTATAGCAATGGCTTTCGTCTTGCCACTCTTCTTTAAAAGCCAGGTTTGTGGAGTCTTGTCAACAGATTCTTTCATCTGAGCTGTGGATCTCTGCAGTACCTCCAGAGTTACCATGGACCTCTTGGGTTCTTCTCTAGTTAATACTTTTCTTTTAGAGCCTCAGTTTAGGTGGCCAGCCTTCCTGGTGGATTTGCACGTCAACAAATTCCATTTCAGATGATGAATTGAACAGTGCTCACTGCTTACTAATATTCTCAAAATTGTTTTATTCTTACATTATTATGCTTGCTAAACCAATAAATTATACCCCTGACTGTATATTTAGGGTCTGTGTCCTGCTGGAAGAGGAACCTTCAACCCGGTATTAAGTCCTCTGTAGCCTCTATCAGGTTTTCTTCAATAATTGTCTTGCATTTATCTCCATTCATCTACCCATCAACTCTGATCAGCCTCTTTTTCCCTGCTAAAAAATCATTCAGATTGCATAATGCTGCCTCCTCCACGGTCTAAGGTTTAATTATGTTTTTAGGGTGAAGTGGATTGCTAATTTCCTAACCCATTGTCATCTGAGCAGAGTACTTACTTCCACATTTGTCGAGTCCCCAACTAAGTTGTCCTATAGACATAATCTCCAACCTGAGGTGTGAATCTCTATAGCTGCTTCAGAATTACCATTGGCCTCTTAACAATGCTTTCCTAGGTCACAGTTTTGCTCTGCTATTTTAGATATCAAAGTAGAGATTACACAGCACTCTGTGAGATGCTCAAATCTTGAGATTTTGTTTTATAACCCGGCTTAAAACTTTTAAAACAATTTTATCTGCTGTGCTTTTGCTTGGACACTGTTATTTCACCAATGTTTTCCAACAAACCTCACAGGTCTTCACAGAGTTTCTGTATTTACACTGAAATTGAATTACACACAGGTGGAAGTTAATTGCAGTTGATCGTTTTGTTTTGGGTATCAGAGTAAAGGGGGCGAATACAAATACAGACCACACGTTTCAGATTCTCTTTTGGGAAATATTGAAAACAATTTAGCACTTATGTCATCTTATGTTGGTCTATCACATAAAATCCTGACAAAATACATTGAAGTATGTGGTTGTAACATGACAAAATATTAGAAATGTCAAGGGGCATGAGTTCTTTTGTATGAAACATTACTCAATTTAATCAGATTAACAAAGTTATTCTCTCCAGACCGGTATTTTTTCTTCAGATAGGGTATTTTTATTCCTAGTTTCTGTCGTTACTATTTATGAAATTACTGTAGTTTGAAATGCAATTAAAAATCTGGTAAGTCTGAACTATAACAGAAAAACAATAAATATGTATATATGATTTCCACTTTTTTTCTTTTGCTACTCTGACTTGTTCTGCACTGACCCTATGTATGGTGCAATAACTCCATTTTATGTTGAAAATAAAAGAGCAGTACAGAAAAGAGAATATTAGTCAACACTGATGGTAACCTTCTGAGAAATATATGTTTTCTGCAGAGACCATATGCGATGATCTGCTGTAGTAATCTCCTGGTTTCAGAGTCATGCCCTTTACTGTCCCTCTGTTATTTAACCACCAGACATACACAGTTTGATAAATGTTTGGTCTGACCTTCTGAATTTGTTTTCCTTACTCTTAACTGTGATTTTATTTCCCTTGGATAGACCAGGCAGTGTCTCTGTGTGTTACTGTGTGTAAGAATATCTGTGGGTCCGAATGTGCTTGCTTGTTTTTTTCTGCTGGATTAAAAAAAAAATAGTCCATAAACGATGACATAAAATCTAGCCTTGCATTATTACCAGTT
This sequence comes from Crenichthys baileyi, assembly GCA_036173005.1. Classification (NCBI taxonomy): domain Eukaryota; kingdom Metazoa; phylum Chordata; class Actinopteri; order Cyprinodontiformes; family Goodeidae; genus Crenichthys; species Crenichthys baileyi. The sequence continues at coordinate 25,712 of JAHHUM010003123.1, read as the reverse complement.
ACTTCTAATAGAGTTTCAGTAACTAAAAAAAAAAAAAAGTCAGAGAAAGATCCTCAACAGCAGCTTAAACCAGGGTTTTAACAGCCGCTGACCATCCATCTCATGTGTGTCGGCTGCAACCTGGAGAGAGTTGAAGTCGCCACAGGCCAGAGCAGAGTCAACATCTTCTACGGCTTGCTGGCCGACTCAGCCAGATCGATAACTGCAAATAATAAATTGGCTCCCCAGAGGGGTTGCACTAAACCTTCAGCAACGCTGCCCTGGAAAAGTCCACAATTGGTGTGTGTGAGACTCAATAAGCCAGGTGAATGACTGTGCCGGGGCACATCTTTAGCACTCCATAATAGAAAATTAATGGTGCTCAAATCTGTGCTGAGGGCACCCTGAGGGTTACCTAATAGGCCTTGTTAGGTCTGTCATCTCTCCCAGAGTGCCCTAAAATATTGCATGCAAACACAAGGAGCCAAGAAGAAAGGAAAGAATAGATGTTCATTTGTGTACAAGTTTAGTGAAAGAAGTTAGATCACAGCAAAAACGAGGTCAAGAAATCAAGGATGGGCAAAGGTGGGATTTTGCATGCATTTTAGACGTTGGATCTTGAAATTGAATGATTATATAGAAACTGAAGTCAAAGATTTTATGCGAAAGAAGATCACTTTCAATAAATAAAGGTTCACTAAGCACAACATTTCTATTGTCTTTTATTTATTTGCTTAGTTAAGGGTTAGATTAAGACTAGCCTATCACAGCACTTGATTTGAATACTAAAAAGTCATATTAATGAACTGACATAATGTCACAAACAGATCAAGGCACATGGGCTTTTACACGAAATCTGAGCATCTAAAAACTTTCCAAAGTTTCTATCTATCTATCTATCTATCTATCTATCTATCTATCTATCTATCTATCTATCTATCTATCTATCTATCTATCTATCTATCTATCTATCTATCTATCTATCTATCTATCTATCTATCTATCTACCTACCTACCTACCTACCTACCTACCTACCTACCTACCTACCTACCTACCTACCTACCTACCTACCTATCTATCTATCTATCTATCTATCTATCTATCTATCTATCTACCTACCTACCTACCTACCTACCTACCTACCTACCTACCTACCTACCTACCTACCTACCTACCTACCTACCTATCTATCTATCTATCTATCTATCTATCTATCTATCTATCTATCTATCTATCTATCTATCTATCTATCTATCCACACATACATATACAAAAAGTACAGATTACAGCAACCATAATACAATGTTTTTGCAATCATAAAAAAACAACCTCTCTAAAATTCAGCCACTTCGTCTAATAGCTTTAATACCCCCGTTCAGAGAAACCGGTATTGAATTCAATAAACACACTATATTGATATATTGATCCCTAGCCACACAACAGCTTATTCACTTCTTACCGTAACCTAACAAAGATTCATTTTTCAACAGCTGGGCATACATGAAAAATATGAGCAAGTGCATGGATATATGCAAGGTAATTCAACACCCCGAAAATACAGAAATTAAAGAGCTTAATTATTGCTGAATTATTGCGTAATTTTTCATAGTTTTTGCCTCCCCCACACAGTTGTGGTCTTTCAAGGCTCCCATCACCATCATTTACCTATGCAGAAAGATCAGAGGTAGCATTATTTTTGGGGAGGAGTTTACCGCTGCATCTCTCCTCCTATCACCCTCAAGGCTGAACTCCAACAAATTCTGTGCTACACTGACTCTGAACTTACCCACATGCAGTCACAATGCCAAACTGAAACGCAAACGAAGTGTGTCATTCTTCATGGGCCATTAGAGATGTTTTCAGAGACGATGGAAGATTCTGAAGCACAGTGCTGGCTAAAGAAAACATAAGGTTCCCATTGAGGTGAAGAAAAACACAGTATCTCGGAGTTGTTCTGCTGTTAAGTCGGTATACTCCCTTAGTCTGGCAAAAATCCCACAGACAGGTACAACTCTAGCAGCTCCTCAGTGCAGATGAAGACAGAACAACGCAAACACAACAGGCAACAAGAAAGAGACAGCTTTTCCTTTATGGTGCTGAGCTGTGTTGATCTGATGTTTTAAACTCCCTGTGTGGATGTCTATCTGTCTCTGCATGTTCATGCCAGTGCCACAAAGAAAAAAAAACTTGAAACAGCCTATGAGAAGAAAAGAAAGCCTGGTTCCTCATCATGCGCTTGTTAGCTTGTCCAATCTATGGCAATCAGCGCAGTCCCAAGGGTTGAAAGACACGAGAAGCTGGGGAAAGGGAAGCTGAGGCTGAGGAAAAGATCAATACTGCACTGTGAAACAAGAAGTGTGGGCTATTTACTCTCCATTGATCTGATGATGCTGAAGAAACACCTCACTCTGCTATTAAATTGAGGGTATAAGTCTACTGTGGAGGGTTTATTTCTTCGTCTCTCTCTGTCTATCTCTTTTTCTTCACCTCAGGGTCACAAATGTGCTATAAAAATCCACAAACAAACAAAAATGGATTGCTTTGGCCATGGAAAGTAATTAATCTGCTTTAAAATGTCAAGGAAACAAGCACCCATGGCCTGTCTTCAGTTTACCTTAAAGCAACAAGAGAATCACAGCACAGGACAGACTACAAGGAGATACAATGAACATGAACACATTTCTGCAAAGATTGGTGAAGACAAAGCACAGGAAAAGGGGATGTCATTTTTAGATTCTTTAAATGTTAATATTTTAATCAACTGTAGAATTGACCAAAATGCTCATTAGTAGTCAACTAAAATCAACACAACATACATGTTTTTGGACTGTTTTAGGAAATCTGAGTACCTGGAGAAGATAATGCGTAAAGAGAAAACATCACAAGAAAGAAAGGCCTACACAAACGTGATTTAAAACCTTTCTACTATTAATTTACAGTGCTAGACACTACAGGGATAGCCTAATATATCCCTAGTGGTCAATGGGTACAAGGCAGGGTTCATCCGGGACAGATCAGTCAATCATAGAACAACATAAACACAAAAAGGAGAAATAAACATGCACACACATACTCAGACCTAAAAAGAATTTTAGTTTCCAATTAACCTGACATGCATGATTTAGGACTATCGTAGGAAGCTTTCTGGAATTTCTGGAGAGAACCCACCCATTGGCAAGGGGAACATGCAACTATGTCACAATTCAGCCTCCTCAGCCTCCCTGGTAAGGCCTACGCCAGGGTATTGGAGAGGAGAGTCCGGCCGATAGTCGAACCTCGGCTTCAGGAGGAGCAGTGTGGTTTTCGTCCCGGCCGTGGAACACTGGACCAGCTCTATACCCTCTACAGGGTACTCGAGGGCTCATGGGAGTTTGCCCAACCGGTTCACATGTGTTTTGTGGACCTGGAGAAGGCATTCGACTGTGTCCCTCGTGATGCCTTGTGGAGGGTGCTCCAGGAGTATGGAATCAGGGGCCCTTTATTAGGGGCCATCCGGTCCCTGTACGAGCGGAGCAGGAGTTTGGTCCGCAAAGCCGGCACTAAGTCGGACCTGTTCCCGGTGCATGTTGGACTCCGGCAGGGCTGCCCTTTGTCACCGGTCCTGTTCATAACTTTTATGGACAGGATTTCTAGACACAGCCAAGGGCCGGAGGGGGTCTGGTTTGGGGACCAGTGGATTTCGTCTCTTCTTTTTGCAGATGACGTGGTCTTGCTAGCCCCCTCTAGCCAAGACCTACAGCATGCGCTGGGGCGGTTCGCAGCCGAGTGTGAAGCGGCTGGGATGAAGATCAGCTCCTCCAAGTCAGAGGCCATGGTACTCGACCGAAAAAGGGTGGCATGTCCTCTTCAGGTTGGAGGGGAGTTCCTGCCTCAAGTGGAGGAGTTTAAGTATCTCGGGGTCTTGCTCACGAGTGAGGGAAGAATGGAGCGGGAGATCGACAGACAGATCGGTGCGGCTGCCGCAGTAATGGGGCGCTGTGCCAGTCCGTTGTGGTGAAGAGAGAGCTGAGCCGAAAAGCAAAGCTCTCGATTTACCGGTCGGTCTACGTTCCTACCCTCACCTATGGGCATGAACTTTGGGTCATGACCGAAAGAACGAGATCCCGGATACAAGCGGCTGAAATGAGCTTCCTCTGTAGGGTGGCCGGGCACTCCCTTAGAGATAGGGTGAGGAGTGCGGCCATTCGGGAGGGGCTCGGAGTAGAGCCGCTGCTCCTCCACATCGAGAGGAGCCAGTTGAGGTGGCTCGGGCATCTATACCAGATGCCTCCTGAACGCCTTCCTCGGGAGGTGTTCCAGGCACGTCCCACCAGGAGGAGGCCCAGGGGATGGCCCAGGACACGCTGGAGGGACTATGTCTCTCGGCTGGCCTGGGAACGCCTTGGGCTCCCCCCGGAGGAGCTGGAGGAGGTGTCTGGGGAGAGGGACGTCTGGGTGTCTCTGCTGAGTCTGCTGCCCCCGCGACCCGGTTCCGGATAAGCGGAAGACGACGAGTACGAGTACGAGTACGAGTACGAGTACATATATGGATTATAATAATAGAAGATGCTTCTTATTACTCAATTAGATTTTGCGTGGTAAAGTGATAAATGTGACAAAACAGCAAATAAAGAACACTCAACCAAATAAAGTGCACTGCAAAGGTATAGGGCTTAAATTTTTTACTTTTCGTCAAGTTACTGTCAGAAACGTCTATGTTTTTATTAGGATTGTATGTGATACAATGAAACAAAGTGGTGAACAATAGAGTGAAAGGGAAATGACACATGGTTTTTAAAATGTTTGACAGAAAACTCTGGAAAGACTGCGGCACTGACAGTTCTGACAGGACAACTACAAGTTGTGCACTCCATGCATCCAGTGTCATAATCTGCCTGTGTTAGGTTTTGGGTTTCAGTTGTGTTTACCTTCTTTGCATTGCCATGTTCTTTACTTGCTTTATTTTAGTTCATTTAGGTTTTTTGGATTCATTCTGTTTTTTGTTACTTCCCCGGATTCCTGTGTAGTGTTAGTTTATATTCCCTTATAGATCGGGTTCCTCCCAGTTTATGTACTTAGTGTCATTGTTTGTTTACTTAGATGCTTTCTGTTACCTCCCTGCACTCCATGATCATCTGTGTTTATTAGTCACCTTCCCTCAGTTACCTTCTCCACCAGCCGCTCCTGATTCTCTCCCAATTACCTCCTCTAGTTCATTGGTCAATTCTTCTCCTTTCCTCAGTATTTAGACTACATGGTTTTCTGTTCACTTCACAGGTACGTACTGTTGATTCTCTGCTCCATTTCACTATTGATTTCAGGAAAGGCCTACCTGCCTCTATTCTTTGTTGTAAGTTTAAGTATCATTATTAAAGATTCAACACACCTTCTGGCTCCCACACACCTGTTTGTACGATGGTCCTACAAAACCTCCACACCATTATGACTTCTAGATGCGTGGAGTACATGACTAATAGTTGGAAGAGTGGAAAGAAGAAAGAGATCATTAAACAACAGCAATGAGAAGTCATCTTTGCAATTTGTCACAAACCATTCAGGGGATACAGCAAACATGTAGAAGAAGGTAATCTGTTCAGATAAAACCAAAACTGAACATTTTGGCTTGCTTGTTAAACGCTAAGTCTGGTGGAAATTTACCATACACTATATCACTACAGTGAAACAAGGTGGTGACTGCACCATGCTGTGGGGATGCAGCTTTACCAGACACAGGGAAGCTGCTTAGAGTTGATAGGAATATGGATCAAGCTAAAGGCAAGAGTATTCTAGAAAAAAATAAACTATTTGAGTATTCAAAACACTTGAAACTGGAATAAAGATTGACCCGCAGGACAGTCACTCTGAACATTTAGCCAGAGCTAAAATGAAATGCTTTATATCAAATTATATTTGTATGTCAGAATGGCTCAGTCAAAGTCCAGAACTACAGGTCCAACTGAGAATCTGTCAAAATAGTTGAAAATGTGGAGTTAAATATGTTTTCCATTTGCTCTGACTAAAAATATATATATATATATATATATATATATTAGGGAGTGGTCATTCTACCAACTTGTGCATTATTGATATATTTGAATATAGAAAACAACAAAATCTGTCCATAGTTTTCCAACATGAACTCAGTAACAGAGCTGCTAAGTTTGGTGTGAAAATCTTTTTCCCTCTACTTCTTTCTTTGCTTTTTTTCCCCTCCTACTTAGAGAAGAAGCCTTATTGACTGTGTGGCTGTATTACAACAAGCAGTCTTTAATGACTCCCTGAAGACCTCTCTTTCCCTGCTGCCTGGCCTCTGTCTCTCCCGCTCTCTGTGTCCCACTCCGTGCATCTCTTCTTCCCTGCCTGCTCTTCAGGATCCAGTTCAGCAGCTAATTAACCCTCTCTAATAGCGTAGATTACATTAGCTTTGAGCGGCTTGCACCCTCCACTGGACTCACACTGCCACACAATGAACCTAGCCTTGCTTTACAAATCTCCCTCCTTCACAAGAGCACAATTATGAATTCAAACAACTTCTTATCTACACTCACTCATCCAGGGACAGAAGCCCTACTCTGCAACCACCCTCATTCCTCCCCTGCCACCCATCTCCAAGGCCTTCACTGAAAGTAATGAGAGAGCTGAGGAGGGAAGACCACACAACAAGATGGGCATGAAGGGGGAGAGGGCTACTGAGCAGAGGGGGCAACCCTACTGGGTAAATCAGAGGTCACTATAGGTGTTTCATTTGGTGAACCCATAGAAGCCTTGTGATAACCCTTCATTTAACATTCCCATTCAGAGCAAAATGGAATCCTAATTACCATAAACAGAAAGAGCAAGAATTCGGACACCAAGACCAAATGGAGCTTTACTCCTCAAGTGGTCAAAGAGAGGAATTAGGCCCCAAGAATGAAGACTTAAGCCAATGGAAATTATTTTCTACTATTTCACAAAATTAGAAGAAATGTTTTAAAACTTTTATAAAGACTCAAGAAAACATCTGCATGCCTAAACTAATAATTTTACTTTGCGGCATTACTTCATTTGCGACTTGCAAATGCCCCTTGAACTTTTTCACACTTTGTCATGTTATAGCCACAAGCTTTACAGTTTTTTTAGGATTTAATAGTCCAACACAAGGTAGCACATCCATTTTCAAGTCTTTACACAAATTCAATGTGCCATTTAAGTCTGGACTTTTACTGGGCCATTCCAACAGATTTAGCTCTATGTTGAGAGTTTCTGTCCCGCTAAAAGGTAAACCTCTACCCAAGGTCTCGAGTGTTTTGAATTTAACTCTCTGTCCTCCCTCCGTCCGTCTGCCCATCCATCCATCAGTCTGTCTATCCATCTCTCATGAAAATGGTTTGTATTTTAGTTGTATCTAATCACAGCCCCTTTTTAGATGTTTGTTGTGCCCCCTTCATAACTATTGTAAACAGGAACTGTTATGACTTTCCTTTCAGGATGGCTTTCTGCATCGATATAAAAGATTTGGGTGAATATGAATATCCGATATTAATATTGCTGGTATTAGGACAAAATTAAAAGGCATGAGCCAAGCTCCGGCATTATTGAACAGCAAAATTCTGTACACACATGGAATGAATTCACACAATTTCTTAAAATGCAAGAATTAAACAAAAATTTGTCAACTCAAAGTCAAACATATTTCAATCAACAAACTCATTACTATACTAAAACAACCCAACTAAACTACCAAGCAAAATGAAAGAATAAGGAGACTAATGGGCTATGTACAATAAAAATAGGTAAATCAAAGATGGTTAAAAACCATGACCGAAAGAGTGATGCAACATTACTATGCAAAGTTATTTATGTTTGAGAACCAAAGATTATCTTGAAGAATCTGAAAATGAAGTTAAGTTAGTCTTGGAACTAAATTACTCAATAATTGGTATACCTTCAAACAACCATTCACAATGCAAGATCAGATAAAACATTTCAATAAAAAAACAACTTAAAGAATGATTTGCTGAAGTAAACCAACCTTCTGGATGACTAATTCTTAACGGTGCTTAATTAGCTGCCTTTATTTATTAAAATAATATTTAAGGAATATTATTTTGAATAAGAATCTTCTGTGTTTAAAAACCACCCTTTAAATAAAGTTTGTCTTTAAAAACACAACACAGAACACATCCTTAGCTGAGTGCTAGTCTGCTAGCACTTACTGTAAGAAACGCCATTAAATGAACATTATTTAGATTATTTAACTCTAGACCTATCTTCTTTGCCCAAAAACTACCTCTTAAGTGTACCATGCTGAAGAGACGTTGTCCTGGGCATTGAGGGAAACATCCACGTGTGGGTAAACAAAGGTTTAGCTTGCAGTTAGCCTACAAAGCTGTGGGGAAGGGCTTTTAGCTGGCCCGGCTGAACTGTATGACAAAGGCATGTTCGGCTCTTTGAGTGGCCGCGATGCAGCAGGGAAGCTCTCGCTACCTGGACATGCACGCAGGAAGGCGCGTGATGCAGTCTTGGCCTTCTTTGCTAGGCCATGGGGAAAATCCGCTTCGATTAAGGCTGCTTCTGGTGGCCTGAGAAGAAAAGTCAAGTCACGCTTGTCTCATTACACCTTTTATATGAATGAATGGATACTCGAACAGCAAAGCATTATTTAACTTTGTTGCATATGATCCTGTGATCGTGACACTCTTGTATCCAGTTTGAAGAGTTATGTCTGATTGCCAGCAAGAGACATACGCGCTGTGTGGTGCCTCTTCTGTCCGGTTCCCATCCGGGATCCATATGGAAAGAAAGCTGTTTGTTGGAACGCTGGGTTTTTATTCAAACAGTGATGTCACGGGAAGTCCGCGGTTACTCCTGTTCCTGTTCCTGGCTGAGCTGGAAGCAGGGTAATGCGATTTATTTTGAAAGTTCCAGAAAAGTTCTTACTGGCCCTTAATGTTGTAACCCATGGCTGGGGTCCCAACACTTCACATATATTTACTGTATATGTGTCATGTTCGACTGTTTGGAGGCAGGACTGGAATTCAGAACGTGGTGATGAGGACCACTAGGAAGAACTCGGGAAGATAACAGAGGAGTTGACAAGAGGAACCAGCGGGGAACAATGAAAACTAGCAAGCTTATAAACTGAGGGAAGTGGAGTGTGGGCCAATGAGACAGGGAGGCAGGTAATCAGAGGAAACATATAACAGGTGTGGACCAGGCTGCAGGGAGGCTAAGGGAATGTGTCAGGTTATACTAATGAGCAGGAGGAAAGCAGGGACATGAGGAACTGAGCAAAAACTAGACAAGGGAAAATAAGGGAAAATAGATCTATAGGAAAATGTAAACACACACATGAAGCACAAGAATCTAGAAAGTAACAACCGACTGAAGTAATCTGAGAAACTGAAGGAACAGTAAAAACACCTGACTGATAAAAGTAAACAAACACAAAACACTAAGTGAGAGATTGTGACAATATGATGTTCTTTCCTATCAAAATCCAATTATAACACATTGATGGCATCGGTTAGGAGACATCAAAAAATAAATATTTTGAAGACATACGTATTTTTCTAAAGCAATATTTGTACAGTATGTTTAGTTTGTCTGTTTAAAACAGCCAAGCCAAGCTGCACTGAGTTCAAATAAATTCCAATATGAAGAATTTAGGACAAGATGAACGAAGGTTAAAGCAATGAGTTTTTTTCTCTTACTAATTGTACTTTGTGGTAATTTATGATAATGAGATGAGGTCGAGGACTGTTTAAAACAAGGGTAGAAATAAATGTATGAAATCTATTCTGTACAACTATAAATTGGTACATTTGTAGCAAAAGGACATTCCCATGTTTCTTTGTCTGAGCAAGTAATTTTCCTTCTGTCCCTCTTCTACAAGGCTTGCCATAGCAGCATTTTCTACAGCATAGAGCACTCTTCTTTCTATTTCAATAGGACAGCTCATTTGCTAGACTCCCAGCTTAAATTGCTGACTGGGTTTTTCAAGGCTGTGTACTTTCTGAAAGTGTGTGTTAGTGTTTAAAGGTGTCTGTGTGTGTGTGTGTGTGTGTGTGTGTGTGTGCGTGTGTGTGTGTGTGTGTGTGTGCTAAAAAAGAGAAAATACAGAGCTTCATAAAAGAAGGGTAGAAAAATAGAGGGAACAAGTGAGAGAGATAACATACTGTATCATTAAAGTACTCAGAGATCATTAGATATATAAGGGCTCTGCTATGCAAGGTCAGGGCTGCTCTGTTTTTCTAGGTCGGTAGAGGAGAAGTAAAGCCAGTGTAATCAGCCTCTTCTCGTTCCCCTCTTCTCCCCCCCATCACTCCCCTCCTCTTGAAGGGAGACGGTAGTGTGGATTACAGCCCAGTTTAGCCCCCTCCTGTATTTATGTACTAACTTTATCAAGACACATAAGCCAAGGGCATGTTAAACCACATAAAAGCCATGTAGGATAGTGGTTTAATTACAGGATGACATTTTTGGCTCCCTGCTGCTATCAAGGATGGACAATATTGCTTTAATAGGTGCAGGACATTGCCTCATAATCTTGTATTCTTAAATGTTGTCTCCTAAAATTTAGTTTAGGATCTGGTAGTCTGCCTGAAATAATATTTATGTGTCATGATATTCATGTCCTAAATGTCACCACTTGAGAGTGAATCCAGCAAAGTTGAGGTGGTGAGGACACTGATATAATGTGAAGATAAATATTATTCATGTCTTACATCTCTTCATCTAGATAGATGTGAACAGTTTCTCACTTCTACACAGTCACCATTGAGGATGTGTTCTGCTCACCCCAGCTGTCTTTAGCAGGTCATTACTTGACTTGGGCTGTAAGAGCATCCAGTTTACAAAAAGCCAATATGTTTTAGGCTGCTGATGTGTTACCTATACCATTTAAACATCTTCTAACTTCCATTTTATCTTGAATAGACTTTTTCTCTTTCTCTCGTTTTATTGTTCTTCTCATTGCAGCCCTTTTAGCATCATCTAGCAGCAATTAAGAAAAAAGAAGAATGTCCAAAGGCTCATCATACACTATGTAAAATGCTCCAAATTGCAGACAGACCAATGTAGACCAAGCCCCTGAATTTACTAAACCAAGACAGTGGGAACACTGGGCCAAGTTCTGTTGGAAGTCTCCTCCCATCAGTGTTGCTACATGCATGCTGAGTATGCAGAACTGAAGGAAAGTTAACAACTTAATGCAATTAAGTGGCCACGTCAGCACATGCTCGGCCAGGAGGAAGGTTTACTGCAAAGTCAGTCACTCAATGCCGTTTGCCCTTTCCATTTGACAGAAAACTTTTTAGCAATGGGCAAAATAAACTAGCCCTGACTGTATTATTTTCTAACTAGGATATAATTGGAATGTATGTGATTGACTCTGAATCAGTTTTTATCATTGGATTGAATTTACTTTATATTTCTGTATGTTAATTAAAAACTATACTATACTATACTCTTCGTATTGCAAAGTTAACTGAAATAGTGGGTGACCAAATTGTTCACAAGGCAGGTTTTTATAAAAACAAAATAGAAAATAAAAATAAAAAGATAATAAAAAAAAGGAACATTGACCTTTTTGCATAAGTTTGTACACCCTTAAACTAATATATTGCTAACCAGGGATGGAGAATTTTAAGACAGGTCTTGGGCTTGAGACTGATCTTCAGACTGATTTTTCCTGGTCCTGGGATCGGTCTCGAAATTTGCTTCGCTCTTAGTTTGGTCCGGTGTTGTTGGGCCTCGAACAATTGAGTCGAGGCCTGTTTGAGACTACAATTTTTCTCAAATATACAGTACAAAAACACAACTCTTTTTGATTTTCATTTCAGATTCACATCCCAAAAAAACAACAATAAACTGAGTGTGAATTAAACGCAAAAGCAACAGAAGTGATGAGAGAGCAGCTGCATTCTGCCATCTTAGACAAAAAAAAACAAAGTTATTGTTTTGCAAATTTGCAAATTCTTGTTGTGCTTGAGTGTTTACAGCACCAGGCTGTATAATATCATTTGGGCCTCGAAGTTAAAAGAGCGGGTATGAGAGTCCACTTGCAGTCTAGTTTTCATAGAGCAAATACTTGCAATCTGACAGCAGAAAAATGTCCACAGGTGACAACGTTTTAAAATTAGCTTTTCACAAAAATTAAAAGTATGAAGAAAACGGGTAGAAAAACACAGCGCAAGGTGTAACCTTAGAGAATAAACTAGAATACACAGGGAACATAAAACAAAAAAGTAAAAATTGAACCCTAAAGAAATACTTTTATTTAAGTGTTATTTGTTGATTTGATATAATTTTTTTCTCTTATTTGACCTCTTCTTTTAAGAATTATCATACAACTACTGTGCAACATAGGTTAATGAATTCATTTCAGAGAATGTGTATCGATGTGTGTTGCATTTAATACTTATATATTGCTTTATATGATGATTACTGTTGGGACCCAGTCATGCGTTACAACATTAAAGGTCGATATGAACTTCTCTGGAACTTTCAAAATAAATCGCAATAACCTGCTTCCAGCTCAGGCCATGAAGAGGAGGAGTCAAAACTGGAATCTTTGACCCAAAGACACCTTCCCCCCTACGCTCAGTCTCATTCTGGCTGCAGACAGCGTCTCATGGAGGGACCAGACCACACGTCTTGAGGCCTACAGGAGCGACTAGTGCCCGAGAGAACTCCCCACAGCAGCTCTAATTGAAGTGCCAGAGCTTGGCTCACCTCTTTCACTATTGTCCTAATACCGCTGCCTTATTAGGCTGGTATTCACAGGACCACACCTAACAGACCGAAGGTTTTATTTCATAACTTATAAAAATTTTAATGTTAAACAATATAATCATAATATTAATCACAACATTAATACTTTATTAACAAAATGTTGTGATGGTTGGGCTTGGAGGGTATGGTCTTGGTCGTCTTCGGTAAAGTCTCTCAGCATCCCTCATCATATAAGCTGACAATAAGTTCTATCTCTTCTATTTAGAAGTTCTTCAAATATATCAAATGTCAAGGACATGTTTTTTACAGCCATCTACAGGGGATTGACACATGTATTTTTTTTTTATTTTTTTTTTTTTTTCAGATTTAGTTCTGAGCTCTGGCTAATCCATGCCAAAACTTTTCTCTCTGAGATGGTAAAAAAGAAAACAAAAAATATCTCTTCATCTTCAACCTGTAGAAGACACCTACAGGTTTCGGTCAAAACAGCTATGTGGAACTGCTCACAATTTCTGTCACCTGAACAAAAAACCCAGTTCAATCTGAAGATAAATAAAACCTTATCATGTTCCTTCCATCACCACCTTTCCTTATGGTACTGTTTTAGTAACACTCAGTGTTGTTCTTGTGCAAAACCTATGTTTTGTATGTGCATCTACTTAGATGAAGGCTGTAAAATTTGTAAAAAGTGTTTAACAGCATCAAAACAGGGTAAGTTACTTTTGCCGTCACTGTACAGTCTTGTTTTATTTTCTTTCTATGATGAATTATCTGAAAATTAACTTAAAAGGCCTATACTATGTCAAAATTGTTTTCACTACATTAATCAGAAAGTACGTCAGAGTATGTCAGATGAAACTGCCCTCACCACGCAGCCTCCTGGGGGGAGTCTCTATCAGTGTTGAGAGACTGTCTAGCATAACAAAAGGTTATGTATTATTGGGTCATCGCTGCCACTTTGAGATCTGTAGAAGTGGTGCAAATGTGTGATATGTGTGATGTCACAAAGTTGCAGTTGTCATACTGCAGAAAAACAAGTCCAAAAAAGTATTGCAACCTGACTTAGCTGCATTTTAAATAGCTCATTCTGAAGTCTCAAATACATTGAAAGGCAATGCTGAAGTGGTATTTACTTGAGGTTTTGTATATTTGTATGACATTGGAATCCAAGACAGATACAGAATAGTGTGATAGGGCTATGAGGCGTTTAGAAGACTACTAAAGAACAACAGTCACTAGATCTGGAAACAAAAAGAACAACGTTGTCAGTAATTTAGCTTTTTCATTAAAATGATGAACAAAAAACAGACCATTTGTTATATGTTTGTCCTGCTTAGCCACACACACAACCCTTCAAAGTCATCATTATGTAGAGTGAAATATAGCTTTACAAACCCCATTTATGTAATGGTGCTGAGGTCAAATTATCAGAAAAAACAAAGAACCAAGAGAAAATGCTACTTGAAAAGTCATAAAATATTCGCAAATGGTACCAGAACAAAGATGTAACGGTTTCCTTCCTGATCAAGAAAAGAAGCTAAACCTATAAGTGTGGATGAGAAAATATGTTGTGCTTTTGTTGCTCTTGACCATCTCATTAGGCTAATGTTTTTTTATAAGGCACTTGAAATGCCAAAGCACTGGCGGATTTAGTGTAAACTTAAATTCCATTACCTGGCAGGCATTAATTGCTCGCTGAGCCCAGAGATCTCCCCCCTGGGGCCCCTATGTTTCCTCTCTGTCATCTGGCTAACTATTCTGTCTAGACTAACTTAGAGCTCCATAATCCACCATGGGGATCAATAAACTGCACATAATTCAGCTCCAATAATGAGCTTTCACTTCAACACAACCGCCAGCCCACTTCCCAAGGAACCGAGGCGCGTAAAATGATAATGTAATTATTAAAAGGACAGGCAAAATGAGTAAGCACTTTCACTGAGGAAGGAAGGGTGAGCTCGGCCTCAATTAGGCACACTTAAAGCTATCATTGTTATTCCAGACAAAGCTAATCAAGGAGGAGATACAGGGGGATCCATTTTGGCAGGTAATGGAATGACGCTCACTGAATCTCCCATTTTCCAAGACTCATAATGTTATAAAGGCCGCCCTGTAGTCACACATGGGTGGGCACTCTTTAAGGGAGTGCAATGGATGTGGTTTCTAATCAGTGAAACAGAGGAGTGAGTCATTGATGGATAAGTTTAAGATACCCATCTTTATAGTAATACGTATAACCATTTGTGTAGGAAATCGTTTTACACCTGCAGGTTACAGCAGTGGTCCAGGGAAAGAGAAGCTAGATCTAAAATGAAAGATTAACATTTTGTAAAGTGTACATCTCACTAATGTGATAGAAACCTATTTACGGACAGATAAAACTAAAAGTGGCCTTTAGAGACCAGTGTTTGAGATTTTGTGTGACAAAACAAGGTTAACCCGGGGCCTTATCTGTTAACTTCTGTTTCTCCAATTATCTGCATCCTTGAGCTCCAGTGAAATCAAGGGAAGCTAGTTTGCTTATACACCCAACTGCTCCTAATTCCTCTGCGGGCTACAGGAGGTCCGGGATGAATAAATCAGGCTTTTACGGAAGAGTTGGTCCTACTGTTTATCTGCTGGTGACATTTGCTGCATGGCTCTGGCCGCACCATAATTACCCCTCTTATTCACTAAACAGGAATCCTGCCTGGCAGGAACCCCCTGCCACAAAGGTTGCACAACTTAGGGCTACATTCAGCCTCCAGAGTTCAATGGCCATGGATTCATGAAAGAACTCCATTCATCTGAACACCAGCATGGGTTCACTTTAGCATGCTCTAAAAGGAGATAGGGGGCTAAACTGACTCGCCTCAATGGCCATAACAAAGAGCATCATGGTTGATGTTGATGATCAATTTACATGAGAGTGCACATGCTTCCCTAACATCCAGAACACCTTGGCACACACTGAATGTCACAGTTCCCATAGTGGAGTGGCATTTGGACTAAATCCTCCTGCCCCGGGAACCAGCACAATGGGAAAGGATAGATCTGCATATCTGTATAGAGAAAAATAACACATGATAAAGGAAAAAAGCAGACATCTCAATCACTATATTGTAGCCATCATTTGAAAGGCACAAGAGATTCATAATGCGATAAACTTTTACACTGGATTAGCACAGTTTTCTTCCATCCCTTCCTCTTCGGTTGCTATGTTAGAAGAGTTAGAGTTTTCGTTGTTTTGAGAATGCATCTAAATACAGCTCAACAAGGGAAAATCCAATTAAAACTAGGGATCACATTACTCTGTTGCTTGTTGTGTAACTACAGCTGCTTGCACAGTTCTGCACAGTCTTATCTGTGAAACATAGTAAGAACAGATGAATGACAAGTGACAAAGGGATATTTGGTTGAGGTTTGAGCAGTAATGAGTTTTATGTGAGTGCCACGTTCAAATTTCAGATGGCCTCTCCTGATCCTGAAGCTGCAATCAACACTGGGCCATCTGCAACGCTACAAATTAGCATAATTGGTGTACGTTACATACTTATGGGGAATACATTTTTATCCACGATTCGTTCCCCTTAACAAGATGAACTATGGAGATACTGGGAGAAAGACGCTGGTGATTAGTTGCACACAGCGGGACTTGTCTTGGTGGAGACGGATGAAATGACAACGAGAGTTTTGAGAACAGCCAGGTGGTAGGGCCAGAGTGCGAGCAGGCCAGTATGAATCTAACATGAGCACCTTCTACACCTGGAACTGGATGCAAAAGAGACAGACAGCCCGGCAATCTTGTTAGACAACTCACAGACAGAATGCAGTCAACACTTATGCTTCTTCCAGCTGCTCTTCCAGAATAAATTGATCTTGATTAGAATTAATCTCTCTCAACCTCCTGCAATTTGCAAATATCAGGGAGACTATTCAAACAAGACTGCTTAGAACATTATAAGCAGGGACCAAAGAGGAAAGCCTGACTAAATCAGTCTAATTCAGTTTTGATATTGTGCCTTGTTTTTGTTTGTTTATATAGTTTTTTTAAGACATTTGTAGAAATCTGTGTGTTATCATTAGGGCAACCTTTTTTAAGCAAATTTATTTTATTAAATGACTTAGTTGCATTCTATGTCTTAACTTCCTTCCTTAGAAAAAAGCTTTAATAGTTTATTACAAATTGCTAGTTACAGTTAACAATCTCCCAGTACAAACCCAAGTGTAGGATTGTGGTTTCCATCAAGGCATTTGTAAATGATCAGTAGTCCCTGACGTAAATAATCACCAACTACCTGTTGACGTTCAACTATCTGTGATTTTGTGTCAGCTGCTCCCTCAGCAAGCGAAGTGGCAAAGGGTTTCTGCACATCCACCAAAACAGAGAATGGTTTCTCATTTGAAAATTCAGCGGTGCATCCTGTTCTGCATAATTTTGGGATGGATGTTGTCCTATATGTCCTTTAAGTTGCATTAAATTTATCATCCTCTTGTCAACAATTTGTATGAAAATGATGGTGTGATGAAGGATGTTAAAGTACAACTGCTGCATCATTTGGTATCTTGTGGTTTTTACTACAATAAGAGCAATAACAGCTATTATTTATCTGCTTGTATTGTGGCAGCCATGCGTGCAACCGTAATTTGCGATGACAATCTTCAACAGCCTATTTTTGTGAGCAAAGCTTGCCAAAGTATACTGGAAGCCGAATTAGTGTGGATAAGAGTGGTTATATTTCTTTGTTTGCTCCAGTCGACAATAATGTAACTATTGCCTTTCAGAAAAATGGAATATAAAGAATCATTATTAGTGAATGAGTTGAGTGGAATGAAACCCAATAGAAAAGAACAGAATAGAATCAAAATATTCTTTATTGTCCATCAGTGGGGAAATTCAGGTGTACCAGCAGCAAAGTGAAAGGCAAATGGAAGCATGCCACACAAGGGTAAAAACATTAAAGCGAAAAATAAGACTAGGAGACTGTATAGCACATTGAACGACAGTGTGTTATTTTACTACACTTTAAAGCTACAGCGTTGTCAAAATTTACATAGCAGTGCTTTAAATGAAGTGTCGGATTGAGACTCTTTATTGGCAGAAGCCTTTTCCTAAATGACTCGGACTATCAGGGTAAAGAAATTCTGATAGGGAAATTCGTAGTTACATTTTTTACAGAACATAAACACGAAGTGCACAATGGGGCACAGCAAATGACCTAAATAGTAAAGTATAACTGTAGTACAATTTTAGAAGAACGGATCAAGGGATAGTCAGAAAAAACATGAGGAGCGGAAGAATGCAAACTGCCTGATTTTAAACATGTATCTAATGGTCTCATGTCATGGGTCTAGGCCAGGGCATTGTTGCTTGAAGAATAAATTGGGTAATTCAATTAAAGTGCTTTCCAAAGACACATCGTAAGTGATGGAGAATGACTCTAACCCAGGCCTGAACCCTGTGCCCCCCTTCCATCGCTCTGCCTGCCTGACAAATGAATGGCAGTGTATAATTGAAACACATTTCTTGCCAGCGTAGGTCAATAACATCACTCTCTCCGCTCACCACCACCAGATTAACAGACTCTATTTTATCTTCTCTTGGTCTGTCCCAGCTTGACAGAGTCGGAGCATCAGCTGCTTATCCATAAAATAGGGCCCCTTATCTTAAAAATAAACAAATACATAAGGTGCAACAGCCTGCTGTCTGCCTGAGTAGCTAAGGCCGAATAAGTTTAAGACAAACATGGTGGCAGATTTTTTTTTGTTAATTTGTTTAACACACGTGACAAAGCAAACCTGTCACTTTAAAAACATATAAAGATGCTATTCAGAAACAAAAAATGATTATTCTTTTGCAAATGCCTACAATGGAAAGACAGCTGTACATGAATATCTGTACAAGTTTTTGGAGCCATCATCATTCAATTACTTAATCCTCAGAAATCCCATTCAAGGAGAACCCTCATTTTCAGTGATGCAGAGGTGCATGTATTACAGTGAAATACAACACATCTACAACAACATTTGCAGTTTAATCAGAGCCAACACAAAACAAGGATATTTTATAAAGATTATGAAAGATTAAAGAAAAGCAGTACAGTGTTGTTTGCATAAAGGTGAAGGGGTCTCATTTGAAACTATCATGGCATCAGATATTCTGTTACATGCAGTTTTATAGCAAGACTAGAATGAAGTAAAAAAGAGTTTTTTGTAATAAAAAAAAGTTTTCACTTGTTTGTATACAAGCGATTAAAGTATTTAATGGCTGGCAGTTTTTATAGCAAGTGACTTCTGTAGAAGTATACAAAGCCGTCAGTGTTTATGTATGATAAAAACTGAGAATTAATTAGCCTAAGCATAAATGTAATTTGAGGCTAAAATGGGTGATTATATGTAATAAGGCCAAGGCATATCAAATCTACTGGCTTAATTTAATTTGATAAACAAATGGGAAATGCGAGGTTAAGGTTCAAGGTTAAAAAAAACTCCATTATCTCCCACTCCTCACTCTGTGCTTTTGTATAATTATATGTTAGGTTAGACAGAGTTAATTGAATCCGGTCCATTAAATTTGTTTACAGTTTAGCCATAAGGACCAGGAGCAATAATTCCTGACTTTCAACATCAGACTAAACGAACAAGTCGCCTTGAACTAAATTCTTACATGCCTGTATGTGCATACAGCTCTGTGTTTGTTTGACTGTTTATGCACCACCGCATTAAGCTTGTGTTGATGCGTGTGCCCACATGGAACACACACAAATTAGCCACGGACGGATATTCAATTAAGTCCTTTGTCAGGAGTCTCTGTAGGGGCGGGACAGGATGAACGGTACAGTAATCCGTGATGCACAACAAGGTGGCAGCTCCATTGTCTGTGTGACAGACAGAAATTATTTGCAGGCATACTCGACCAACAGATTAGACCACTGTTGGGGAGTGAGATAAGATGGCAGCCAGCAGTGTAGAAGGTACCTCCTTTTCCAGTTTAAACAATGCCCTAAATCCCTTCCTGTCTCATAATCAGGTTGTTTGACATTACTTTTTTTTAACTATCCCACACACTGCTTTCCTCGCTTCTTCTGCTCACTGATTTCCCCCCTTTCATTATGAGGATGGATTGTGGCAAAAGACACATCATCATGTAAATTAATTTGTGCCTTGTACTAAAGAACCCCAAAGCCAAAGTCAAAGGCATTCACATGAGCCTCCTTATAGCATAAACCAGTGTAACTTTTTTCTCCTTCCTTTTCCTTTGTGTCCCATTTTACTGCATGGCTGAGAAGCTACTGGCCATTTATTAAGTCATAAGACAAAACATAATTTTGTGCTAAATTCAATAACATCCTGGTTGTCAGTCAATCAAAAGGCGCATCTTTTCAATTTTTTTCTACTTTTTCATTTATTTTTAAAAGGTAACCTTGGAGACTCCACTTTGGACTAAATGAATACATAACTCTAAAGTTGTACACTAAAGAGGCCTGACCTTAAAAACTGTTTCAGTTTCAATGAATCTTTAAACTTGACACACATATGCTTCAAAATATTTTCCTGCTCACCAAAACTACACTACAAAACTACACACAGTCATGATTTGGAAACTGCAGAAATGCCATCGATTACACATTAAGTTACTGCTGTTTTAAAAATACAAGCAGCATGTATGTAAGTAGCAGACAGCTGACTGGCTACTGGAGTTGATAGCCCAACTAATTGAAGTTATACTTGTGTCACTCTATGTAGAACAGAAAGGGTAAAATATTTTTTTTTTGCTTGAGTCTGTTCATCCAAATCAAAATGACCATTAATAAATGGTTATACATATTTTTGCACCTGCAGAAATAAGTCAATTATTGTAGCAACAGTAGGAATAATTGCTCAAAATAATTATGAACAGCAACTTATTCAAGCATAATTTATCCCGGTACAAGTTATTACCGCTTTAAAATTAGGTCTTACCACAAACAATATATATTCATGCCCTGTTGATAGACACAATTAACAAAGTATATAGATAGATATATATAGATAGATAGATATCGATATAGATATCTAGAGATATATACTGTACATATACATACATACATGGAAAACCTTCAGAAAAGTTATCATCCACATACTTCAACACTGTAGCTGTAACACTGTAACACTGTTGCCGGCAGGTTCCACCAACAGCTGTCTGTTCCAGGGGCAACAGCCTATTTTATATTTGCTTAAGTGAAAATGATTATGGCCAATTAGATGCCAATTAATTGTAAAAGCATGGAATTCTGCCAGCTGTTTACATGGAAGAGAAAAATAGCCCCTCACACTCAGGTTTTCCCTCAGAGCAAACAATCCAGTCTTGATTATATCTTAAATGTTAATGTCTACTAGTGGTCAAAAGGAGAGTAATTAAATATTTCAAAAATGATGATGAAAATTTTAAATTACAGTCAACCACTTTTAATTCTTTTTTTTTAAGTAATAAGAAAAGCATGGTATTGCATAGACACCACTCACAAAAATTAAAGGAAAACACATTAGATCTCAAATGGAAAAAAAAAATCCATACTGATACTCGATATACATAGTGATATGAAATAGTGATGTGTTAAGAACAAAAGGATGCCACATCTCTTGATGAAAATGAAGATTATCAACCCACAGAGAGTTTAATCCGAAGTCATCGAGATATTTAAACTGAAAAACTGATGAAAGAGGTTAGTCTAATTTGCTGAAATGTCATTGCTGCAACTGAAAATGGTAGCAAGTTTGTATGGGCCCCACGTGCTTGTATGCATGCCTGACAACGTCAGTGCATGCACCTTTTGAGATGAAGGATGGTGTCCTGGGGTATCTCCTCCCATATCCTTAAAAAAGGCATCACTGAGCTCCTTGACAGTCTGAGGTGAAACCTGGTGGCGTTGGATGGACCTAAACATCATGTCCCAGAGATGTTCTATTGGATTTAGGTCAGGGGAGTGTGGAGGGCAGTCAATAGTATCAATTCCTTCATTCTCCAGGAACTGCCTGCACACTTTTGTTACATGAGGCCTGACATTATTATGCACCAGGAGGAACCTAGGACCTAATGCACCAGCAAAGTGTCTAACAGTAGGTCTAAGGATTTCATCCCGATGGTTAATGGCAGTCAGGGTGCCATCGTTAATCCTGTACAGGTGTGTGCATTCCTCCATGGATATGCCTCCCCAGACCAACACTGACCACCACCAAACTGATCATGGTGAGCAATGCTGCAGGCAGCATAAGGTTCACCTCAACTTCCCCAGAATCCTTCCCGCATGTCACATGAAGTCAGAGTGAACCTGCTCTCATCTGTTCAATAAACAGGGTACCAGTGCTTAACCTGCCAATTCCAGTGTTCTCTAGCAAATGCCAGTCGAGCTCCACAGTGTGGGGCAGAGAGCACAAGGCCTACTAGAGGATGTTGGGCCCTCAGACCACCTTCATGAAATCTGTTTCTAAAGGTTTGGTCATTAACGTTAACTTTAGTGACATACTGGAGATCACTTTGTAGGGCTCTCGCAGTCGTCATTCTGTTCCTCCTTGTACAAAGGAGCAGACACCGGTCCTGATGATGGGTTAAGGACCTCCAATTGCCCTGTCCAGCTCTCAAACAGTAACTGCCTTTCATCGAGCACAGTCTCGTCCATGTTCTTGAGACTCTGCTGGGAGACACAGCAAACCTTCGGGCAATAGCACGTATTGATGTGCCATCCTGGTGGAGTCCGACTGCCTGTGCAAGCTCTGTAGGGTCCAGGTATCACCCCATTCTACCAGTAGTGACCATAGTCAAATCAAAACTACTGAAAAGAAGTAAAAAAATTGAACAGGAAAAATGTCTGTGGTCTTCACCTGAAAAACTATTCCTGTTTTTGGGGTCTTCTCATTGTTGCCCTTTAGTGCACCTGTTGGTAATTTCATTACCACCAAAACAGCTGACATTGATTAACAACCCCCTCTACAGCTTAGCTGACCAGATCAACATTCCAGACGATTAATTGACTTAATGTTATACTCTGATTAAAAAGTGTTCCTTTCATTTTGTTTGAACAGTGTATTTTGAGTTAAAGGATAATCCTACAATTCCCTTCATGCTTACTGGTATGTTTGGCAAAGATGCATAAAAAGGCTTGCAGTAAAATAATAGTTTATTGCAGCAGCAATATCTCACACTGACAAAAAATATAATAATAATAAATCTACTCAGGATATTTATTCAGTGGGGAAAATGTCCCCGTTTAAGAAACATAAATTAAAGGAAATCAACTGTACCAAAAATATTGTTACCCCTGCTGTTAACACTTCAAACAAACAGTATTGTCCTGAGTACAGCATTTAGTTGGATGTTGTTATGTAGGATATATGTAATAATTGTTAAGGAGACTAGTGACCAAAGTATAACGGAGAGTTTGGATGTTTTGATTTTTTGTTTGCTTGTTTCACCTTCCTTACCATTTTTCTCACTATGCTACGATGATAAATCCAGGGTCCACATTCAATATTTTTCACCACAGTTTCAGTTGTTTTAAGCTTTTAAATTATTGCTCTGACTGTATATTGGAACAAATTACAGTGAGTAATTATTGTCTTAAGCATTTTGTCTTAATTGAATGGCATGCTCTCTTGGCTTTCTCGTTTTGAAGAGTACCTAAGAGAAATGGCCCTCTCTGCCATTTTATATTTATATTCCAGGGAAACACTCATGAATGTCCAACTAAATATTTACACACACTCCAATTAGTTTAAAAATAAAATAATAACAAAAATGTTTACGTTATATTTATTTTATGGAAACTATAAGGTGTGCCAGTTGTCGCATAAATTGTTATTTGGTTAAAGCAACTTCTTAACATGGATTTGTTTCTCCCTGAATAAATGTATTCAAATTAAAGGTGGGTTTTATAAAATAATTTATTGTGAGACCACTTGTCAGCCATTATTTCTTTCGTAAAAAACAAAGCACTTCAAATCCAAATAAAAATACATGAACCAGTGAGAAAAAAGTAATCAATTCTTTGTGTAACGCCTTTAACCTACATAAGAAAAACTTTACAGCTATGCAGTGCTGAATTTTTGATGAATGTATGTTAGCTGCTCAGGCAATCTGGACAGCTTCAACTTGACCCCATAACAATAGTCCAGGACCATCAGCCTGAGCCCCAAACAGACGGAAAGAGCTGAATTTAGTCTTTTCTGGGGTTAGCAGCTGACCCGGGCACAACCACCTGGGTCTCAAAACAGCATGCAGTTATTTCCCAAAGCACAGCCTTTTCTAAGCATAAGCACTGGCTTCAAGGAAGAAGCATCTGTTGCAGGTGTCATTAGTTTACCTCTGACCCGTTTCGGAGCTGACCCTATTAAAAGAATAGAGAGTAGACGTAACCTGTCTCACCTCTAAACATGGGCGCTGAGCTCACTGAAGCTGCAGTTATGAGCAGAGCAATAAATACCATTCAAGATGCCGAGTGAAGCTTTGCAAAGCAGTGCAGAAAAGATAAATGAATGTTGAAATCAAGGAAAATTATTCAGCTATTTACAACCCCTTGCTAGCACATAACCATTATTCTATTTGTCTTTCACCACTTTAACTGTAAAATCATACAGAGCGGTGCAAGCATTTTTCTCTCCGGTTTGTTGCCTCACTTCCACAAAATAACACCATCATTCGACAGATAGCATCAATTCTGCCCAGGGTAATCCCAGCACCTCAGGTTGTATCACTCATTCAATTTCAGACCAACGGCTACAGCAAACATTACACATTGCACTGACATTATCAGAGAGGAGCAAAATGGCAGAGAGAAGATGGAGAAGAAAAAGCTGCAGCCATCATGTCATGATGCCCCTGTTATTGTGACAGATTTGCTGTCATGAAGCATAGTTATACCATGGTCACTAAACAAGCTATTGTAACTTCTGGCTGCATGGAGGGTGTCAAAAACTGTGAAGTCAGCAGGCTGCCCTGTGATTGCGTAGGCCATGAAGTGGGGTAATATGACGATTAGATTGCAAAGAAATAGAATGTGTTCATGACCACCCAAATTAGAAAGATCGTGCGATAGTCTAAAGGGCAGATTCTATGTCTTGCAGTTCTAAGCTCAGATGCATCAGTTTTGTTTTTCATTTTTTCTCTTAGTTTCGTTGACTGGCTTTAATGTAGCAGGGATGGCACAGTTAATGGTTTTTATTAATGACATGGTTAATTCTATGATTAATAGTTAGTTTTACTGTTTTAAAATAAATTTGCAAAATGTTTTCTTAATTTTCTATCAAACACATCATTGCGGAAGTGCTGAAACAGACGTAAGCAGTCCTCAGCCACCTGCACCTACATTCTTTAATTACTATGTCTTTACATAGTAGGAGCATGATAAATGTGTAACCAGGATTTCACTGTAAAACATATTAGTAAGATTTTTTTTCCGTATCATCCACCCCAAATAAACTCTAACATGGCCATAATATATAATAATTCTGTTACATAAATGCCTTTTTGTTGTTATTTCTTTTAGTCTATAATTTACTGAAATGTATCTAAATGTACATAGAAAAATATAATTTTTAATATAAAAAAGCAATAGGTTTGTATTGGAGTTCTGAACTGAGGAAAGAGGATGATAGTAAAATGGCTGCTGTTTAGACATTTTGACACAATAGCTGGTTGGTTACCTGGCTCTTTGGTTGGACTGCTACACTTTGTCTCAGCTTGGGGACACAGAGTTTGCACTGCTGGTCTTTGAGAGCAGGCAGAAGATGAAGAGGCAGTGTCAGGCTGCCTTTTAATGGTCAGGAGTGTAGTTAGTTCCTCTGACTCAAGCCTGTCCCCCGTGATGCTGGGTCCACTCCACATAACTGACCATAATTCAACTCATTTGGCAGGTTGAGGTCTCAAAGGTCTGGGGATAAAAAAGTACGGAGGGCCCTAATAGCAGACAGAGAGACCAGCTGAAGGTAGTTCTTACAAGAGTTTTTACAAGAGCTCCACAGGAGAACATTTTTGTTGTGGACATTGGAAACCACACGCACAAAAAAAAAACCATTTTTCTACTGA
>JAHHUM010003122.1:0-39659 GCA_036173005.1 Crenichthys baileyi | reverse complement strand
AATGAGTTGTTCATTTTTGCCACTAGATCGCAGTGTTTCTCCTTTGACTTTTTTAGTTATTGATCCGGTTGTGTAGGATTTAGGAGATTAAAATACATTTTGACAAACAAAGTGTGAAAGAAAAGGCGAAGCATTCGTTAAATAAGATATTGAGTTTTATTTTAAAAGTACAATTTTTTCCTCACCTTTGTAAAAGTTGCAGGCTCTTGCGTGCATTTCTCAACTGTTAAAGGTCCAACCTGGAATACTGGTTTTACCTTGGGAGTAGACCACATAGCAAACATTCTGTCACACAGAACGTCACTCTCACAGTTTCACTAGACCTGTTCACTTCAGAAACTCAAATATCCTTTTTTGATCCTGTTTACTTTTAGTCTTTTTTGTAATTCATTGACCTGAGCAGATTTGTTAACAGGATAACACACTGCTCTCAAGCTGTTCTGCCTGTGGATTTTAGTTTCGGTATCTTATCTGCTGGATTTATTTTGTCGTCTTTTGGAAAAAAATATGTCTCACTCCGGCAGTCTGGACTTAGACAGATATACCAGTTTGGACAAATCCCGCCGGACAACCAGTCGGAACCAGCCCAGGCAGAGTACAAAGTATGGGGAGGTCCTCTGCGACTTCTGCACTACAAGAAAGCAAAAGGCTGAGAAGTCCTGCCTGGTTTGCCTGGCGTCGTACTGCTCGGAACACCTGCAGTCACACTATGACTACCCCACCCTGATGAAGCACAAACTGGTCAAAGCCACTGGTCAGATGAGAGAGAAGATCTGTGCCCAGCATGACAAGCTACTGGAGGCCTTTTGTCGCACCGATCAGACATCAGTCTGTGTCCTGTGCATGATGGACGAACACAAACACCATGACATTGTCCCAGCTGGAACTGAGAGGACCGAGAAACAAGTGAGCATTGAACAGAACTCGTCATTCTGTACTTTGAACTTTGAAAATTATGTATATGAGTTATTATTAGTTTTGGAGTATTCTCATTTTCTTTTCCTTGTGCTTTTTGTAGAAACAACTTGGTACAACACTGCACAAATCTCAACAAAGGATTGACCAAAGAATTAAAAAGTGGCAGGACCTTAGACAAGCTGTTGAATCAGTTAAAGTAAGTAGAATATGTCTTAGTTATATGAGGGAAAGGTTTTCTGGTCTGAAATGTAATTATTTTCTATCCATTCACCTGTATCTCTATAGCACTCTGCTCAAACAGTACTTGAAGAAAACGAGCGGATCTTCACTGAGCTCTTGAATTCTATAGAGAGGAAGTACAATGAAGTCAAAGAGATGGTTCGCTCCCATGAAAAGACCACCGTAAGCCGGGGGGAGCTACTCCTGGATCGCTTGGAGGAGGAGATCACTCTTTTAAGGAAGAGACACACCGACCTAGAGAAGCTCTCCCGCACTGATGATCACATACACTTTTTGCAGGTGAGGCTGATCTTAGTAACACCATGTATTTAGAGGTTAGTGGGGTCTGTATTCTCATCTTTGTGTTTTTGTTATGTTTACCAGAGCTGGCAGTCTCTGTCGGGCCCCTCCGGATATGAAGACGTCAATAACATCACCGTTATACCCAATTATTCCTTTGATGCTGCCAAGCGAGCCATTGCTGGCCTGAAATTTCAAGTGGACGAAGTCAGCAAGACAGAAATGATGAAAATATCTGGAGCAGGTGGACATAATTGTCTTTTTTTCCTCACCAAATTCACCCAAAACTAAATTGTCTTATGACTGCCATGTTTTTTTTTTTTTTTCTCAACTCTCATAGTGAAAGAAGTGTGCATCACGCAAGAAGCAAAGGAGGTTGAGATAAAGTCAAGAAGAGAATCAATTGTGAGCGTTGATGCAAGGATCGGAGAAGAACCAAGGATAAGAGAAGATTTCTTGAAATGTGAGTAACTTGAAAAGTAAAACCAATGAATTATCTTCTAGCAACAAAATACATTTTGTAACATCCGGGCTTGAAAAGGCCTGGTCTCATTGATAATCAACATCCCTCCACCTCACAAAAGGGTAAGTCCACAATGTAAAATGGCTGAAACTTGCAAAAAGTTATTCAGCTTGCCTAACTGGTTTGTCCATGTATTGGATGTCTTACTCACCATTCAGATTTAGCGAAGCAAACATTGGTGTAGCTGCTTTGTTACACCATAATGTAAACACACTCAAACACATCATACCACACCCAGTTCCACTCTGTTCAGTCAAGTTAAATCAGATAAGACGTTTTAACAAGCACCAAACTGCGGACTCAAATTAAATCTTTTTCTTTTTAGATTCTCATGAGCTGACTCTGGATGTCAACACTGTCCACCCAAACCTTCACCTCTCAGAGGGAAACAGAACAGCAACGATGAAAAGTGAACCTAAAAACTACCCTGATCATCCAGATCGGTTTGACCACTGGCAGCAGGTGGGGATTTACAGTTAGAATTTTTTTTTTTCTTGTATTATTTATAAATAAACGTATTATTTATTTTGCTTTGGGTCTTTGGTCAGTTTGGTCTTTTTATTATCCTTGACCTTTAGGTGTTGTGCAGAGAAAGTGTGTACGGGTCTCGTTATTACTGGGAAGTAGAATGGCGAGGAACGGAGATTGATGTGGCCGTTACCTACAAGGGAATCCGCAGAAAAGGAAACGGCAATGACTGCAGTCTTGGCTGGAATGACAAGTCCTGGAGTTTGTACTGCTCTGAGTCCAAGTTCACCTTTGTGCACAACAACAAAAGCAAAGACCTCTCTGTCCCCGTGTCATCCCGTGTCGGCGTCTACCTGGACCACGGAAAGGGAATACTTGCATTTTACAGTGTCTCTGATAACATGCGCCTTCTGCACAAAATTCAGACTCTATTTACGGAGCCCCTGTACCCTGCTTTTAGTGTGTGGGGCTTTGGCTCTACTATAAAGCTGTAGGAAAGGAGCCATAGGATCAGATGTTTTAAATCACAGACTTACAATATTCTGAATATTTATAGGATAGATGAAATAGATTGTAGGATTTGGTTTTTATTTTATCATGTTTGAACTTAATTTGTTTTGTTTACCTTTTCATGAGTTGAGGACAGTAACACATTTTATTTTTTTTTTGTATGTAGGAAAAAAATGTAAAAATAGCTGATCATAGCATTTACTTGTTATTTTATCATTTATTTTATCAAATCATGCCATTTATGCTGGTTGTTTAATGTGGTTAAACCATGACAGAAAAGGAAAATGAACAGTACTGTTGGGATTGTTTTTTTTGCTGTATCAGAAATGTGAAAGTTGGAGGAGAGAATTCATATATTCACGTGTTACATTACAGTTATGCAGCACCATACAGTAATAAATTACATACATTTCTTGCTCGAACTTCCTCTTATAACAGCTATTATTGTATTTAAAAATTAAAGGTCTTTTTTTTAGAAAACCACAAGGTGTGATTTAAAAAAATATATTGATCTTTGATATGCCTTTCTTAGTTAAAATGGAAACAAATGTACTAAGCCTAAAAAGTCAACAACAATAAAATAAATAAATCATCACATTCCAGTTATTGTTGAACTTTTTTTGGGCTTGTCAGGGGTTTTAAAAACTATAAACTTATTAAGAAACTGACACAAATCATGGTAGCAAGGTGGCAGTTTAGTCTGCACCTACCTTTAATTAGGGTATTTAAAATGTATAACATTATTCACTTGAAATCAGATATTTACATACACTGTAAAAACAAAGACACAGAACATTTTCATTGTTTCTGTCAGACATAAACTCATAATAAACTTAACCTGTTTTAAGACAGTTAAACTTATTTCTATTTGCTAAATGCCGAAAATGTGAGAAAGACAATCTTTTACATTCTTTTTGTCATTTTCTTTAAATTTAGAAGCTTAAATACATTACCTTAGTAAATGGTGGATTTGTGTATGACTCATTTTGTCACAAACACCTTTTCATCTGTCCCCACAAATGTTCAGTGGTACGGAGAACATAATTTTGTGATGACTGGAGCAAATTCGGGGTATGCTTAGGGTCATTTTGTGCTTGGAAGACCTATTTGTGCCTAAGGTTTAACTTCCTGGCTGATGTATTGATTTAGCTCTAAAATTTTTTAAACCAATGTTCTTTCCTCATGATGCCATAGGTTTTGTGAAGTGCATCAGTTACTCCTGTAGCAACACATATCCATGGCATGATGCTGCCACCCTTGTACTTCACAATTGAAATGTTGTTCCCATGCTTGCAAACCTTCCCCTCTTTTCTCTAAATGTAACAATGGACATAATGGCCAAAAACCTTTATTTTAGTTTAATCTCACAACAGGACATGTCTCCATAACGTATTTGTCCCTGAGAGCATTTTCAAACCGTAATCTGGATTTTTTTGTTGCTTGTGGTGTAATGGCTTACTTCTCTCTGAGTGGTCTTTCAATCCAGGTATTTGGATAATCACAGTTTCTTACCAGCTTCATTCAGTATCTTTAAAAGGTCTTCTGCTTTTTTTTATTGGGCTGATACACACAATTTGCACCAAAACATCTTTATCTTTGACAGAAAACCTCTCCTTTTTTAGCAAGATCATGGCTGGAGATTCCCAAGTTGTCTGTCCTTGCATACAATTGTTTGAACAGATTAATGTGGGACTTTCAGGCACCTGCAATCTGTATCTAAGGAAAGACCAGACCTGTGGAGGTCTACAATTCTTCTATTAACTATATGAATGCTGTGGGAAAATTCAAGGGGCAAATTTTTGCCCCAATGGAAAAACCTAAAAAAATCGCAAAATTCAGCAAAATGTTTGCGGTCTTTTACAAATAACTACTTCCACATACTTTAAGCTAGAAACTCTGTTCAAATTTTAAGCAATTCACAAAACCTTAAATGGACATGTTTTAGAAGCGGCAATAACTGTCTTGATAGCTTTTACAGTTTTGTCATGAAGTAGGTTTGTTCCAGAGTACCACGTCCGTCTTTCACTAAAACAGCTTCATATTTAAAACTTTCAAAATGATCGACTTTTTTTTTTTTTTTTTACCTCATCTCACCTCCTAGACCGATTATTGTAGACACATGAAAATTTACCTTTGACATTACCTATATACCCAATCTTGGGCCTTTAATACAGTTTTTCTCAACTGCTAAGACACGTTTCTCAGAAGCTGCTCCTCTTTTTTTCCAAACTGTGAAAACAAAACCCAATTTTCAAGCTACATTCACAGAACCTCAGACTCTTCTTGCAAAACCAAACTCTCCCTTCAAAACAGTTCAGTCTGTGCTCAAAACTGAACCACATTGTCAAATTGTGCCCCGAGTCAATGAAAATCAAAAACACTATGGAGCAGTCTCTAAACACTACATAGAAAAATAGAAAATACAATGCTCATGACATGAATCTCTAGAAATAAATGTTTACTGTTCACTGTAGGCTAAATGCAAGTTGCAAAATGAAAAACTTGTGTATTTAGCACTGGTACATAGTAAAGAAAAAGTACAAAAAACAGAAATCCTGTGCATTTAGCTCTTGTAAATATAAGTCTACGTAAAAATAAAGTACAAAAATATACAAATGAGAATAGCACTACTCAGCCACAGCATTATTTCTCCATACTGGGTCAGGCCACAGGGCTTCATCCACATCACAGGCCACATTTTGTCAGGCCAGGCAACGGGGGAAAAAACCCTGGGCATGCTATATCCAGGGTTGGCATGCCTCCACACCTATGTGGACATAGATGGGATGTTCCTCCTGCTGCCCTAACAGAGCATCTTGCATGTGATTGAGGAACATGAGGAGCTGGTGAGTATTGTAGGGCCCCAGGTTGGCATTGTGGTGGACAACCCCATGATTGCTGATGGCAATACACAATGTGACATTGCCACCACGCTGCCCAGGGACACCAACAATGGCCCGTTGGCCATTCACACTATGGCTTCTCCTCCTTTTGATGAGATTAAACCCAACCTCATCTAGGTAGATGTATTCATGGCTTTTTTCCATTGCATCCAGCTGAAAGACTCTCTGTAGAAATAGATCTAGTTTTGTCGGTGTTACAGAAAAAGTGTAAAAGTGAATCACTACTTACAGAAATCAGAATTGAATGTGTCTAGATATGTGCCAACCTGTACGTACTGGAAGCTTTGCTCTTTGACTCTGTCTGAGTTGTGATCAAAGGGCACTTTCTAAAGCTGTTTCATGTGCAGTCTGTTGAGCTTGAGGACACGATCAACAGTAGAGAGGCTGACACTGTTGATACCCTGAAAATATATAAATATATTTGGTCCTCAATGATTTTCTGCTGAATTTCACACAGTTTAATGGTGTTGTTCTCACGGACCATATATTGTTCCCCTGTCCAAGAATGATGTTGGTAGCCCTTAAAGTTATGGGAAGCAGCTTGGGAGCATGTCCCATCAGGTTAAAAATGCAGGGCAGACAGGGGAATATGATGATGTCATGATGTCAAGCAGGCGGACACAGTACCTGAGGATGGGCGTCCCTCTCTCTTTCCTTCTCTATTTCTTTATCTCACTCTCTCTGTCTCTCTTACTAGGACACACAAACACACATAACTACATAATTAACTATATATATCTATATATAATATATATATATATATATATATATATATATATATATATATATATATATATATATATAAAATATATATATAGTATATATATAAATATATATATATATGGGTGTCATTCCAGAGGAGGTGCTGCAGCAGCTCACACAGCTCACATGTACCATGAAGAAACCTCCACAAAAACAGGTCCAATATCCACCACAACCAGGTACAAATCTCCATAAGACCTAGGAAGAAACCTCTGTCAAAACCTGGTACAAACCTCCATCAGAACCAGGAAACATCTCCATCAGAAACAGGTACAAACCGCCGTCAGAACCAAGAAGAAGAAACCTCCATGAAAACCAGGTACAAACTTCCATCAGAACCAGGAAATAAACACTAAAAGATTCACAGTAACTTTCCCTATGCGGTCTGATAAAAACGGTCCAAGAATGATGTTGTTAGTCCTTATGGTTCCTAAGGTATGGACCGCTGTTGGAGACGACTCTGTCCTCTCACTGTAATTACAGTAACAAGTACTTGTGCATGCAGAGACTAAGAAGTGCCTTTCTCCGTTAGATGGCATGAAGATCATAGATAAACATAATTTCTAAAGTCCACAGATTCCCAATCGGATTAAGATCTGAACTTTGACTGGGCCATTCTAACACAGGAATATGCTTTGATCTAGACCATTACTTGAGCGATGTTTAGTGGTGTTGCCCTGCTCCGAACTGTGATCAGTTTCGCTGTTTTTACTGAAGAAAAGCATTGCCACCACCACCACCATGTTTCAGTATGAGGATAATGTGTTCAGAGTAATGTGGAGTATTGGCTTTCTGCCAATGAGAGTTTTTGTGACTTTGTTTATCTTGCTCTCTCATAAAACACCAGACTTATAGAGTGTAAATTTAATGTTTATCCTGTCCTTAAATGCTCGCACCTGAGTTGTGGACCTCTGCAGATTCTACAGAATTACAATGGGCTTCTCGGGTGCTTCAAGACTTTTCTAGTGACCTCTCTGATGTGCTTCCTGGTGGTCATGATGTGGTCTTGTTGTTCACTAACATTCTGTTAGGCCATTACAGAAGAACTGTAATTATACTAAAAGTTAAATTAAACACTGGAAGCTCTCCATTTACAAATTAGGTGACTTCTAAAGACAATGGGTTGCAATAGATTTTATTTAGGAGATCAGAGTATAGGGAGCAGAATACAAATACATATATCATATTTTCATTTGTAAAAAAATGTAGAACCATGAAGACCTATTCTTTTCTTCCACTTATTTCTGTTGGTATATCACAAAAATCTGGTAGAAAACATTACATTTTGCGATAATAAAGTAACTACTGTGAGCCAAAACTCTCCCTTTTATAGCAGCAATCAGATCTGATGACTCATTTAATTAAAAGCATTTGATTGGCATCCCTTAGCTGCTAGGTTCCCTCTTACTGTAAAGTGAAGTGAAGTTGGAAGGGAGTAGACTTACTTTTTTCCTCATAAAGATTTTCCATGTGCGTGTCGTTATCCACCAGGGGGCAGTATTAACCAGCTATATTCGATATAATGGATTTGATAAGCGGATGTTCACTCATTCTCTTTCACACGTAAATGGAGAAACTCCATGCATTTTTTTGTATTTACAACAAATGTGTTGGTTAGAAAAGTTCGATATTTCCTCGAAGGAACTTTTAAAGACATATTTTGTGTGTAGGGTTTTGGCTACACTAGATTTGTGTTGCACCGCATTCAGTTTAGAAAAGGATGGGTAGAGTAGTCTTCGTCACTTTGGTATGAATCCGCTAAACATCTACGCATCATGCCCCGCCCCTTTTCACGTAACCTATATGTGGGCGGAGTCAAACAGCTGGATCTTCTGGGGTGTCTTGGCCGCGAGGCAGTGAGCGCGAGCTGTACATCAAAGTGAAATATTCCACGCAGCCGCTGGTCAGGAAAAACACACGAAACAAAACCACTGGTAAAGCAAGGCGGCATCTTTTTGGACTTTTTGGGGGCCAAGGGGGACACGTCGACGGTTTCAAAGGTTTCACAAGACCTCTTCAAGATCTGGTCATTGGAGGCTGAAGGTGAGTAATTAAAGAAGAATGCGCATAACTAAAAGTAATTATCTTGGGTTGGCGCCGTTAAAAAGAAAAAAAGATGACGGACAATAAAAGCAACATCATAGTTTAACAAGTTGAACGATTTTGCGCCACAGCATCACATTTCAGCCAACAGAGGTGATTAGTTTAATTTGTATTGCTGATTAGTGTATGATAAGTAGCTGAATAATCCTGACCTAACTCGCTGCCTGCCCTCTCTCTCTCTCATCCACCAGCTAAAAAAAGGACACATCTGTCCCGTCTGCCAACCTTCATCTTCAGGAAAATGAATGAGTCTCTGACCATGCAGAGCCCGGTCACCTGGAGTTAAATGTTTGTCTG
This sequence comes from Crenichthys baileyi, assembly GCA_036173005.1. NCBI lineage: Eukaryota > Metazoa > Chordata > Actinopteri > Cyprinodontiformes > Goodeidae > Crenichthys > Crenichthys baileyi. Next base: position 30,656 of record JAHHUM010003122.1, on the reverse strand, counting down.
CTACCTGAGAGGATTTTCCTGGGCTGGTCGAAGAGGACGGAGTGGAAACGGATTTGTCGAGGTGGTCCAAAATGTCTCTGTGGATGATATTGCCTGTCAGTCTCCCAGTCCTGAGCATCACTGGGATATGGGTTGTGTAAGTCGTGACACCTTTTTTTTTAACAGTTAAAGTTAAATCCCTGTAAAAAATACAAGTTTTAATGCACCCCCATAAATAAATGCAACGAAACTATTAACTCCCACTATCTATAGTAAATGAATGCATCAGCAAACAGCATGTGCCTTAATGCACACGTGCAATTTAGGGCTCGTCTTTGTGCCATTGAAAAGGTTTTTGCAGGGAAAATATTTACATCAACCAGTGGATTTGCAAGTGAAGCTTTTACCCTTTTGTTTCCAAGTGCACCATTGAAAAATCTAATTTTTTAAGACCTGCAAGGCCATTTCGGTTATTCCTCTCGCTACTCCAGAGACACAACTGGAAACTTAACCCAGGGGTGGAGGTGGACATATGACAATATTAGATCATGAAGGATTAGAAAGTAATGACAAGCTGCCAAAGCAGAGGGATCATGTGGTCGTCTGTGAGGCACATTCTATGCATTGTAGTTCCATGCTTCAGGTACTTTTTCCTGCTTTTCTTTCTGCTTCATAAATTAACTCATTAGGAAGGAAGAAATTGTTACTGGTTTTAATGAATGGCATGGCAGTAAAGCATTAGTATAGGTTGTCTTACTGTTTTAAAATAAAACTAACAATGAAGCCGTCATCAGTTAGTTTAAATTTAAAACTGTGAGTTTCTGGGTTGTTCATCCAGCGTGTCAGACATGCCTCTACAGATGTGTGCAGGAGGCAGTGAAAGTACAGCAGGGATATGTTGTTCACCATAAAGCGGCAAGTGTTAAATGCAGCTCTAGTTTGGACCTTACATGCACACAGGTGAGGCTTGTGAAGAGGTGTTGTCCTCACTACAAGCTGAAGTAAACTACAAGAATAGTTCTCTCCTTCAGCAGCTGCTAGCTGCCTTCAATCTAATGCAAAGTAAGCAAATATTCAGCTGGATGTTTGCTGTCTTCAAAATGTTCTGGTTTGCCTGCTTAACCTGTGACCGGTTGGTCAGATGTCTGAATCAGTTTATTTTTTGTTAGGTACCCCGAAATAATAACTTTATGCCTCTATTTTCTAGCATCTTCATAGCAAACCTCAGTAAGAGACTTAACCATGTCTATAACCCTCTGAACTTTAAATCTAAAGAAAACACCTTATAGTACCCCCTCTGCTTGTAGCTATTTTTTTATGATTAAAATACATTTTTTGGGTTACGCAAAATAGTTTGAGACATGGAATACTTCAAGCATTAAGTCTGCCAACATGTGAAATGTCAATTGGGCTTGACACAATTTAGCAAAATTGTGCAAACTGATTAAAATCTGTTTTAAAATGCTTTTTAAAAGAGCTACAATTTAGTTTTGATTTTTTTGGCTAAAAAAGTGCTAAAACTAGATTTTTACCCATTAGCTTTAAAAAAAAATCGCTCAGTTCTTTATCATTTTTGGCCAAAGTCATGAAGAACCATTGTCGAGCGTCCAGAACTGCTGTTTGCAGACGTTTGCCCTAACCTTCAAAAATGTTGGGTTAAGGGTTAATGGGCAAGGGGTGAGATGGGATTCAGCCTTAGTAGTAGCTTTCAAGTGCTTTTTGTGCAAAATATGTGATTTGCCATTCTGGTTGTCATAAGGCTGTTTGGTGCTGGACCAAAAATGCAGACAAGCACGGAGAAGGCAGAGTGAGTTGGAACCTTGATTTAATCAGAATGCGTACTGACAAACAGACGCTGCTTGACAGGTGATCCAGGTTAAATAGCACATGAGCAAATCAGGGTTCTGGAATCGGGATCTCACGCGTAATCATCAGCAAGGTCGACTTGGATGACCAAATTAGACTACGATACCGCATGGAAACAAGGTCACAGACAGACTTAAATACAGACGAAGGTGGACACGAAACAATAGGGCTGGTAATCGGGAAAACCGGACACAGGTGTGGATCAGGCATGCGGGAAGGCAGAAGGGCAGGTGAACCTTATTAGGGAGGAACGAGAACATGAGGAGCCAGACAAGACAAACAGTAAACAAACCCAAGGGACCAGAACACAAGGGAAGAAAACAGATCTAAGAATACAACTAAAAACCCACTGAACAGAGCAAAACCTAAACTAACTAACAAATCTGTAAGAAACTGAAAACACACCTGAAGAAAAGAATCACTAAATAACCATACACTGAAGTAAACAGAAAAACACCTGACTGAATAAACGTAAACAGATACCAAACCAAAACACACCGTGACACTGGTCCTTTATAGAGTAATGCAAGTGTAACAAGCTGATATTAGCTGGTTAATTAGGCTAACCTCCACAAAACAGCGGCCCTGTTTTTAACATAAGGTAGGCGAAAGTACAGCACTGGCTCTTTTAGCCAGCTTACTGCCAGTGTGCAGCAACATGTGGGGAGAGACGTTGCTTTATTACTCTATGGTCCAATCTGGAGGAGAAGTCTCCGGCCACTTTGATGCTTTCCCTGTCCTCCCATAAAAAGGACTTTACGTACCGTGGGAACAATCTGAAGGGACAATTTTTGTGAGTTTGAAAACGTAACTCTTAAAACTTTGGTGTACCTAGATACCGGTAACTAGCCCTGACTTATCCAAGATGCATAAAAAAACAGACTAAAAGAGAAATCTGGTGTAAATGCTGAACAAAAAACATGTTTATACCTTAGTTTCCCCTGTCTTTAAGCAGAGCCACTCTGCATTTTTACTCTTAATTCCTCGGAGCCATGGCAATTGGCTCATGGATTAAGTCTCTCCACCAAGAATCTTGAATTTTCACCTCTCTCTTAAAAGTCCAGCATGAAGCTTTGCACCACAGCCTATTAATCTTCAGTACAGCGGTTGAGCAGAAGTGCAACCCAAAGAATGAGTATGCCTCCTGATTATACTCCGACTGGCATCTCTTCTCTCAGGACTGTCATTTCATTGTGAGGAGGAATGTAAACCTAGAAGAAGAGAAGGAGACAGATGGTGCAACTCTGGATTGTTGTTTTCCTGTATCCGAGCTCTGTGTTGCATCAGTGATGAGCAGCCTGGTTGCAGCCCAAATCTGGAGCTGTGCGTGGCTGTTTATTTCTGTGAACGCAACAGTCCGATCAGGGGAGTATGTCTGTGAAGGTTTAATGCTGCCTAAAGAGAACTTAGAAAGTAATAATCAGTAGAAAACTGATTTACAGTAAACTTCCATTGATTGTCCAGACTTTTCCATTAACTCAGCAAGTGTGCCTTGTTTCTAAGAGAAGTCTGTGGGCTTTTTTCCGGAGTAGTGTTCTGTTAAAAGATGTCAAATGTTGCATAACTCTGTTTCTTTACTCTAGTGAGGTAAATTCTAGAAAACAGTTTAATAGAGAGTGTGGGCAGAGATTTCTCTCAGCATCTGGTGACCACGCCAAGCGTATGAAACTTCTGTCTGCTTTTGCCCACTGAGACAACTGGCAAAGCTTCCTCTGTTGACTTTTTATGGGTTTACTTAAAATGGCAGCATGACTTCACTGTACCCCTAGGCTCTTTTTGCAGATGTCTACATTTTCAGTTGTTTATCAGAACATGGCTTGATACTTACATCTGGTTTAGCCGTTGTTCAGTGAAGCTGCACTGTAAATACACCCATACTATATTCCTCACACCCTTTTCCTGGGGTTATTTTTGCACAGCTTTTGGGAATTTTCGCTGCACAAACCAGATTTTCCACGGAAGTCTTTGCTCATGGACCTAGTTTAGTCCTAAATAAGAAGAAAGTCAACCTTTTTTTTATGTTGCTCACAGCTATGCAATTACAGCGTACGACTGCTGCTGTGTTTTGATGGAGGTCTAATTATATAAACAAACCTACTATTACTTAACCTCCTCCAAACACATAAGGCCCCTGTTTATTTCAACACCTAACATAGACTCTATTTAGGCTTCTCTTAGAACTGACTAGATGCTATTTTAGCTTTTAAAGCTGAATAATATTCTGTTTCTAAAGAAAAGAAACTTTTGCTGTGATCTCTTAGAAAAACACAGAAACACATATCTCTGTGTTTCTGTGTTTTTGTAAGAGATTACTGGTACTCAGTAATCAAGTTTGTTTTCCCTGCACCTAACATTCTGGTTGCAACCTCATACCGCTGTGTATTTCAGTGGGCTTTAACATGATAGACCATCACAAAGTTGTGCATACATAGTTTTCCAAATTTCTACAAATGCATATCGGATTTTGGTGAGCAAAAGTAGTTCCCCCCACCTAATTAGAAAATAGAATCCATCTCTGTGTAATTTAATCTTAATATAAATCCAGCAGTTCAGTGAAGGCCTCAGAGGTTTGTTAAAGAACATAAGTGTAAAAAAACTGCATCATAAGGAAGAAAGCAGATTAATTAGAGATATAGCCGAAAGGCTCATGATGACTCTCTAGAAGAGCTGCTTAGATCTACACCTAAGGTGGGAGAATTTACTGACAGGAACATATTTAGTCATGTAGTCTAAAAATCTGGCCTTTCTGGAAGAGTGGGAAGAAGAACAACATAAAAAGTCCTGTGCACAATTTCCACAAGCCATAAAGAGGACAGCGCAAACATGTCAGATAAGGTCCTCTTAACGGATGAGACCAACATTAAACATTTCGTCGTACAAGCTATATGTGACAGAAAAACGAACACTCTGCATCTCCATGAATGCATCACCCACAATGTGACACATGGTGATGGCAGCATCATGGTGTGGGGAAGCTGGTCAGAGTGGATGGGAAGAAGGATGAAAATAAATACATGGCAGTCCTGGAAGAAAACCTGCTAGAGGCTGCGATTCACTAGAGACTGAGGAGGCATTTAAACGTATGCAAGGCATGGCCACTGTTCTACTTTGTATTGGTGTGTTGCATAATGCCTCCTTAAAATGCATAGAAGGTTGTGGAGGTTAACTGATGAGGTCTGTTAAAAACAGTTTATTTTTCAGCTGGCCAACCTTCAGTTCGTCAACCCCAGTGTCCTCTAGAGTCTCTTCATATGGTAAAGCAATGGTAAATCTCCTCCAATAGCTAGTCCACTGGCTCGAAATCTACTCTGTCGGAATAAAATGGACCAAGAATGGTGATGGTAACATTTTTTTTTAGCTTGCTGCCAATTTTAACTGATTCTTTTTTTTTTTTAGATTGCAGGATTATTTTAACGCAGGAAAGTTTTTCACACGACCATTTTGGGCTATAGTGAGTGTGTATTTGCGACACACAGTCTCTGTCCATTTTTAAAAACTGCTTCATGAGTACGATACTACCAACTGCTGAAAACATTCCTAATTGGTACTTAAACTCTTACTGAACTACGTCTGCGTTCGCAAATCTCGACAAGTAGTCTCCGTCTCAGAATAGCCCACCATCTATAATCCTGTATGTCAGTGAGGGTGAATGAGGATTGTGCAGAATGACAAACTGACAGTTGCATTTCCTTCGCGTGCGTTCGTTTTTTTCCTAACTGTTGACATAAAGATGTAAATGTTGATTCCAGCTGGAGTTAAATCAAATGGTTCACGTAAACATCTCTGGATCCTCAGTCTCCCACCAGGATTGTTTTCCTCTGCTCTCAATATTAGGTCATTTACCTTCTCTGTTATACAGTCTTGCAGATCTTTACCCCTTTGCTGTTGCATAAGGATTAAACGTGCACAGACAGAACAGCTGTGTGTGTTTGTGTTGGCGAAACGAGTATTACATGAAACCTCAGAGACAACTTAATCTAAGAGAGCTGGTAACTTCAGCCTTGAACATTATCTGGATCATTGTGTTCTTGTAAGTGCTAAATAAATGTCATCAGAGATAATTGAAATACAATTATAATCTTATTTAAAGTAAAAATGGATTGTTGGTACGACTGAACTTGATATTTCTGAAAGTAATCCCCAACAGACATTTAAAACGTACAATCACTGGCCACTTTATTAGGTACACTTTGCATAAACTCCTATATACTGTAGATAAGATTCAACACGGTAAGAATTCGGTCCACATTGATCAGATGGCGACATGCTGTTGCTGCAGATTTGTCGACTGCACACCATGATGTTATTCATGGATGCCTTCCTGTCACACTAAACTGCCGCTCTTATGATAGTTTCTTTTTCTCGGATTATTATGTGTAAATCAAAGCGATGGCTAATTGTAAAGATCCCAATAGATCAGCAGTTCCTGAAATGCTCAGCTCATGTCTTGTTCAAAGTCAGTTAAATTCCCATTTCTACTTTATTCTGATGCCTGGTCTGAACTTCAGCAAGTTGTCTTTATCACGTCCAGATGCCCAACTGAACTGGGTTGCTAAAATGGGATTACCTTGATTTACTATTTGGTTAAGCAAGCAATTGAATGGGTGTACCTAATTAAGTGGCCAGTGAATGCATATGCATTTGGTTTACATCGGACTCTGATGCAGATCCTGCAGATTTTTCTTTTGTTTTATGATAAACCAGGATTTTAGATTTTTGCACAATCATAAGCCTACTTTGGCATTTGTTCATTTCTGACTCAATGATAAAACAGGGTTTAGTAACTAGTAATTACCACCGCTGAGCGTCACTTAGTTCATTTATCCATAAAGCCTTATGTAATAATTTTATAAAGTTGAAAGTTGAATTTTTTTTATTCATCGTTTAAAAGAAGCGCCACAGTTAAGGCCACGTAGACTTTGATTTAGTCGCTGTTATCCTGATTTAGCTTGAAATGTTGCTGCTAATTTCTGAATCTCTGGTCACTGAACCCTCTGTGGATGAAGCTGGTCATTGATCTGTGAAAACAAACACCAGATCTGATACTTACTCTGGTTCATTGCAGTTTTTCCTCAAACAAACCCGGATTTGCACTCCTTAAACTCTTGATTTCCGGACTCAGATAAGAGTTTATTGACCGTCGGGTCACCTGGTCCCACAGGCTGACCTGATGAAAGTCAATGTACGGTCAGAATGGCAGAACCTGATTCTGGTTTTGTTTGATTTTTAAGGACTGATGTCTAAAAACCAGCACTAGGAAAAAAGTAGCAAATTTAGATGCAAATGTCAGAGATATAAATGCTTTAGGTTAGTTTCTGTATATTAGAAATGGCCAGTGAAATGTTTATAAACCTATTTTAGGCTCCAAAAAATAACTGTGTTTCTTTTCTGTCAAGGATTGTCTCCATACTATTCTACTTTGTCCATTTCACGTCACTTTCTTCAAGGTCATTGCTATATATGTTTAATTAGCCAAGTTTTTACTACTTGTCTTTTCAGAATTTACTGAGTCCCTTTAAAAATGAACATTTAATTTTCAGATGACTTTGTAACTGATCATATTATAAATCTTCTTCCTCTCACTCTGGTTAATCATTCGGTGTGTGTTTCAGATACGCCATGGCCCTGTACAACCAGCATGTCTGTCCTGTGGATAACTGGTAGGTTGTGTCTTCTTTCCTGTATTTTGCTTAATCATAATTCTGTTGATCCCTACATACCCACTGCTTACCAGTCACCTTCTTTGTTGTTTTTACCAAGAACACAGTAGTTATAGGTAGATCTACCCCGAGGCCCATCACCTCTTTACTAAGCCCTTTTTATCGGAAGTATTTATTATTGTTGTTCAGAAGTTGACCTTTTGCATGTTGAGGCATAGGATCTCACTTTTCTTGAAGGGACCCTGAGGTCATTGAGGTTCTGGGGTACAGAGTTACAAACCTTACAGCATGTTGAGGAAGACTGTTTAAATGCCAAATCCGATTGAACCAGGAAATGTATTGGTTGATTGTTTTGATTTTTGCCGTTAAGCTCGATGTTAGAGAACAGCAAGTTGTGCAAAAGTACTGAAACGTTGAACAGTTGGACATGTGCATTCAAACGTTTAGAGAAGGCAATATTAAGGTCACCGGTAAAGGTTAAAGTGCATTTTAGGTTCATCATGAAATGTCACCCAAAACCCGAATATCCCCAGCTTTTTGTGAGTTGTGTAGATTTTTAGGCATGTAGTACAGTAAGATAACATGCGTAAAAATGCTGTCTAAATACTGTATTTCAGTATTTAAACAGCATTTTTAAAACAAACATCCATATCATGATCTGTTTGGTTTCATTTGAAATAAAAAGCAACTGTTATCCGTACTGCTGCTAAAATTATACAATATATTCATGTTATTTTTAGTTGGATTTTGACTTAAACAAAAATGTCAAATAAACATGCCTTAAACTGAGTATTCATTTCCAATTCAATGTTTATTTTGCTGAATAGTTTCGCTTTTTGTTGTTCTGGTCTTGACAGAGTAACACTGGGAGTAGAAAGAGTCTTTAGCCGGTTAATTAATCAGGCTTTTCTTAGAGCCTGCATTTGACTATTTGACAGATATGGCGCCTGTGGTTTTCAAACAGCGTTACCTTTATAAGAGTGATAGGTGGCGCTCTTAGTTTCTAAATTCTTTGGAACAGGTAATATTTACAAACGGCCAAATTTATATTTGTTGTAAGTGCAGAAGCTTATGTTTTCCCAGTGCCCAGCAATATGTGGGGGAGGGGTAACTCTGTGTTACTCTGTGCTCCATTCAGCCGGAGAAAACTCCAGTCACACTGGTTGTCACCAGATGGAGTTAAAAGGATGTGAAATTTTAGGAACAGAATGATAAATCATTTTAGCAGTTTTAAAACATGCTAACTTTTAAAACCCATGGTGTGCCAATACCTTGTATGAGCATTTTATATTCCCATTCATTTGCAATATTATTTAGAGACTGGTTATTCCTCTGTGTTTTGCGCTTTGTTTTGCCTTTTGTCTGTTGTATTTACTGCTTAAATGGAATTTATTTTCAAAAAGAGCTGAGGTTTTGATGTTTGCATATCTTTCACTTATTGTGGTTTTTCTCAAGATGTGTACTTTCCAACATCTTCATTTCACTGTCTCTTTTCCTTTATTTGCACACATTCCAGCCAACATTGGCAGGGGGCCCACATGGGTAGGAAATGGGCTGGAAATTTGGCCCCATATAGAATAGTGGGGCTTGAACTGCCACCTTAACATGGTGGAACGGTTTGAGTGCTCAAATGATCCTAGATGCTATGTTGTCTGGGGCTTAAATGCCCCTGGTAGGGTCTCCCATGGCAAACAGGCTCTAGGTGATGGGTCAGACAAAGAGCAGTTCAAGAATCCTTCATGAGGACTACAATATCAAGGCACGTGACGTCGCCCGGTATGGTGGAGCCGGGTACCCACCCTGGAGCCAGGCCTGGGGTCGGGACTCGCCAGAGAGCGCCTGGTGGCCGGGTTGCTCCTCGCGGGACCCGGCCGGGCCAAGTCCGAACGAGAGACGCGAGGCCATCCCCCAGTGGGCCCACCACCTGCAGGGGGAACCGTGAGGGACCGGTGCAAAGAGGATTGTGTGGCGGACGAAGGTGGAGACCTCGGCGGCCCGATTCCCCAGATGCTTAGGCTGGCTCTAGGGACGTGGAATGTTACCTCTTTGGGGGGGAAGGAGCCTGAGCTTGTGCGGGAGTTCGAGAGATATCGACTAGAAATAGTCGGGCTCACCTCCACGCACAGCGTGGACTCTGGAACCCATCTCCGTGGTCCTGCTGGCTCCCTCTAGCCAAGACCTACAGCTTGCGCTGGGGCGGTTCGCAGCCGAGTGTGAAGCGGCTGGGATGAAGATCAGCTCCTCCAAGTCAGAGGCCATGGTACTCGACCGGAAAAGGGTGGCTTGTCCTCTTCAGGTTGGAGGGGAGTTCCTGCTTCAGGTGGAGGAGTTCAAGGATCTCGGGCTCTTGGAGATCGACAGACGGATCGATGCGGCTGCCGCAGTAATGAGGGCACTGTGCCGGTCCGTTGTGGTGAAGAGAGAGCTGAGCCTATGGCCATGAACTTTGGGTCATGACCGAAAGAATGAGATACAAGCGGCTGAAACGAGCCAGTTGAGGTGGCTCGGGCATCTGTACCGGATGCCTCCTGGAAGCCTTCCTCGGCAGGTGTTCCAGGCACGTCCCACCGGGGGGAGGCCCAGGGGACGGCCCAGGACACGTGGGAGAGACTATGTCTCTCGGCTGGCCTGGGAACGCATTGGGCTCCCCTCGGAGGAGCTGGAGGAGGTGTCTGGGGAGAGGGACGTCTGGGTGTCTCTACTGAGTCTGCTGCCCCCGCGACCCGGTCCCGGATAAAGCGGAAGACGACGAGTACGAGTACGAGTAGAATAGTTCGTAGGTTTTCTGAAGGGCCCGTATCAATTGTCTGTAAAGGTTTGATGCAGGATGACACAAGTTGAAAAGTGGGCCCCAGATGTCTTAAGCGATTTGAATTTTTTTCTTAATACCCACTTGAGTGCCCCAACTGCTTTTGCCATGGCTTCTATGTCGTCTACATGGAGCCTGAGCCACATCTATTTCGGGCCCATATGCTCATGTTGGCTGAGATGAACTTTTCCTGCCTGCAAATGTCTAGCATTGTTCCATTCTTGGCACAAGTGATATCTAAGTATTCATAGTAATGTATGTTGATTGATTTCTGTTGCAGGTTGTACAACCAGTCATGTGAAGAGGAGCTGCATTTGCAGAGCGGTCCATCCTTTTGCTGCACGTTAGACAATGTACCTCTTATCAGGTATGTGAGGCTCCGGTCCCCGCGCGGCAGTACCCCTGCAGCTCCCATGTTTCTTTTGGTTCTACTGATTAAAAACAGGAACACTCTCCCATTGTCTTACTCGGCTCCTGTCTGCGCACTTTATAAAAAAACAAAACGCTTGAGAGACCGTTGTCCCGTGTGCCATCTGAAAATAACTTGTGGCTGAAATATCCTGTCTGCCGCCGTGGCAGTTCAGAGGAACACTTAAACCATGTAAACACACTTCCATGCAAAACCTGCTTTTTTTGGGAGTAAATCAAGACACTCCTGTTCCTGTTTGACTCTTAGCCACTGGAGCTTTTAACTACAAATGTCACATTAAACGTAAATACTGTGGTTTGCAAAAAAGCTTTATCTGAAACATAATCTCTCTGAGTTTGCAGTATGAAGTCCCCAAACTATTTTTAATGTAAAAAAACTCCACATTAAAGTAATACTGTGGAAGAATTCTTGCACAGTAATCGTAGTGAACTGTATGGCTTTATGCAACTCATACTGAACGTACAAGTGCTGAGTGTCTCCTGGCTTCCTGATTGTACAGACATTTCCCATTCCTAGAAAAAGGCGAGGTATGCAGTGGGTGAAAAGTCAAACTCTTCATGAGGGGATGTGAGGGATCAAGCTTTCAGCCTGACTGTGTTCAACAAGCACAAGCAGCTTATTTTATTTCACAGAATGTTGGAAATGGTGATGCTGTAACTGAAGAGTGTGCACATGCTGATTCAGAGTATTTCTCTGAATTATTTTATTTACCTTTTCTTGCAGTAAATGCGGGACTCTTCCGCCGGAGAGTTGCTTCTTCAGCCTTATCTGCAGCACAGGCTCCTTCATGGGTAAGGCATTGTATGGACACTCATAATACACGGATCCATCCTTACCCGTATATCATTATATAATACAGTTATACATTGCCTTGCAAAAGATTGAAACCCCTTGAACCTTTTAACATTTTCCACACAAAGTTCAGTGCATTTTATTGGGATTTCATGTGATCTACCAACACAAAGTAACTCACAGGTGGCGCAGTAAGTAGCACGGTTGCCTTGCAGCAAGAAGGTCCTGGGTTTGATTCCTGGCTGGGGGTCTTTCTGCATGGAGTTTGCATGTTCTCCCCATGCATGTGTGTTTTCCTCCCACACTCCAAAGACATGCCTGTTAGGTTAATTGGTCACTCTAAATTGCCCTTAGGTGTATGAATGAGTGTGTGTGTGCGTGGTTGTTTGTGTTTTGCCCTTTGATGGACTCGCGACCTGTCCCGCTGGAGATAGGCACCAGCACCAGCTTGCTTACATGACTAGTGGCAAACTCAGCCATAAAGTGCAAAAGGTGGTGGATCTCTGCAGCTGTCCAGAGTAACCATGGATATCTTTGCTGCTTCTCTGATTTATGTGCTTTCCCAGTCTGGAAGTTTTGATGAACGGCAATGTCTTGATGAGCTTGTCGCTTTGCCATACGCTTTACATTTTCAGATGATGGATTTAACAGTCCTCTGTGAGCTGCTTATAACTTGGGATGTTATTTTATAATCTAACCCTGCTTGGTCTTTATGATGCTAGTTCACTAAAGTTCTCTACCAAACCTCTGAGGCCTTCACAGAACAGCTGCGTTTATACAGAGATTAAATGAGACACTTGTGGACCCTGTTTTCTAATTCGGGGGCAGCTAAACCGGATTCCATGTAGGGGTATCAGATTGAAGGACATACAAATACAAGCCACACTTTTCAGTTTTTATATGGAAAAAAAAACAAAAAAACAATTACAAATAATTTTAAGGTTATGTACTACTATGTGAGGGTCTGTAACACAAACTCCCTGGAAATACGCTGAAGTTCATGGCTGTAACATGACAGAAGAGGTATGAATACTTCTGCAAGGCTCTTTGGGTTAACACAACCCAGATGTATCCAAGGCTTTTCTACAACTGGATGGTTTAAGTGAATGATGCTATATATTAGTATGCAAGTAGTAGATAGGTTTCCGTCATGTGACAGTGTCAGCACGTCTATCCAGAATATGAGAAAAACCCAGCCTATGCCATCGTGAATCTGAACAAAGCAGAAATGAAAGCATGTTTTAGTTTCAGAGTAGTTGTATTGCAGATATATACACAAGTGTCCTTGTGCACATCCAGAAGGGACAGTGTGTATTCCAGGAGGCACAAGGAGAACAGGCATGATATAACAGAAGAGACTGAGCTCTCATGTGCTGCTCTGCATGTCTTCTGTTAGTCTACACGTGCTGTTGCCCGGTGCTCGCTGGTGGTTCTGACTCCCCTGATCTAGTTAATGTTTCCCAGCTGTGGATTGCCTTGTTCTGTGTGTGAGTGTGTGTTTGCACACACAGCAGTATAAAAAGCAAGAGGGAGCTTATTTTTTTCTGTACCCATGCCACTGGCGTCACTGATTTCTTACTGGTTGCCTCTGGATCATAGTAAAACAGTTTACTCCTGTGTTGTTTAGATGTTGATTATGGTTATAGACCTGTGTGTCTATTTAGACAGAGACTGCATATAATGTGCACTTTGCCAGAGAAAAGAGACCAGACTGTTGCATGTTGGTGTGAAATCTGCATGGGCAGCAATGCAAGACCAACATGTTCAGTTTATTGGGTCACTGCTCATCACTGTGTAACTTAGAGATCTTGGATGAGTACTGGCTAATTGTACTTTGGTCATTAACAGAAATATGTTAATTCATTTGTACAGGGTAACAAAAGAAAAACATGAGCAACATAGAATATGTTGCTCAGCTCTGACATATTGCTCAATTTAAATGTAAGCCACATTTTTGCAGTTTTCCGTTGCACCATGTATGTTTGCCAGCTATGACGATTATTTGTTACACAAGGCATCTGCAACGTAACTGATGATGTCAGGTTTAATGTTACCTCCAAGACTTCCACCTTTAACTGCTGGTAAACAACGATAAGGTAACTTCATCAGTTCCTTTTATGATTTCCCTTTTTGAACAGGACCACCAGTTTCACATGAACTCTGAAAGAAGTATGTAACATATATCCCTGTTATTCATTTTATTTCCCTTTAACAAGATACAGATTATGATAAACAAATATAAAAAACTCTGTTGAACTGTGGACTACTTGAAGAATTTAAGCTGTCTACTCGGGTAGCTAGCCTGCACTCTGCTGCTTAAGAGACATGCATTTTTACCTCAAAAAGAAAAGCGGGTGGCGTTTGTTTAGTTTCTACACTATCAGGGTATGGAGATATTTCCAATCAGCTGAGTTTGTCTTTTTTTCGGAAAAGTGTAAGAGCCTTCTCTCTTTCAGCAAGCTACACTTTTTAATGTCTGAATATCATCTTTTTAAAGCATCTTTATGTTATAAATTTTGTATGTTAACTAGAAGACAATGAAAAAGCGGTAGTGTAGCTTATGCATTTTTTTGTCTAATCAAGATATATATAAAATATAATAGAATTATACTGCTGATCAGACCACATGAGCAACTGTAAAGTGTTCAATATTTTTCAGTTTTTAAGAAATCCACCTAACAACCAACTGGGGAATGATTCGTCAATACAGTACACTTACTGGGTTTAAAGCAGCTGACCAGTCAGGAGCTTTGTTAAGAGTCTGCTTATTCGTTCATTCACTGCATGTGATCTTTTTTTCTCCCACAGTTAAAAGACTTGTATGTAAGGTCTCTCTAAATGTTTTTGGCAGTCAGATTGTCTCACTAGTAAGGACCCCCCAACCCCCAAATACCGTTACTGTAGGAGGTGCTATTCTTTCTGTGCACCTCAGAGATGTTGTTCTGTTTATTTATTGATTTACTACAAAACAAATATCGAGAATCAATATTTAGAATTAATACATATCAAAACTTTTGATGAGTTTGGGCAAAGATAAAAAACGTCATTTGACTTTGTTGTGTGTCTGTGAGTTGATGACAAACCAAAACCCTCTCACCCTACCATATATGGACAGTGATGTCACGGGATGAAACATATATTTTCTTCACATAAGTTTGCAGGGTTACAAAATATGAGAAAAAAATTTTAGCTGGGTCTTTATTATTGTCACTATGAAAAAAAAAATCACTCCAAATTTAAACGTCTGCTCATTTGTTTTTGACGTAAAAAAACAGCTGGTACTTTGATTATAAATGATGAGTATTTTAAAACTGATATAAAATAAAAACTTTTTTTGTTTTGTTTTCATGACTTGTTTCTGGTGATACAGTTTATTTACCAAAACATGCACTGACCATAGAGTTAAGTTAAAAGTTTCTGCAATCTTGTCTAGATTTAATTAAACACAAATTCCATGTTGTTTAAAATGTCCATACGTGTAAGCTCTGTGGATTTGTTTAAAGATTCTACTTGTATTTGCTCTTTTCTAATATAAGTATAAATACATTGTCTGTTTATTGTGGGAAAAAAACAAGTAGAACCTGATGTAGAACATGCAGATTGTTGGAACCACTGTGGTAGTGTGGTAGAAAGTGCAAATGTCATCTGTTTCTTGCATATTTAAACTTCTATCGACCCAAACTGCAACATGCAGCCTTTTTCTGGACTCTTGCAATAAGAATTACACTGTAATAAATTATCACTCTCGTAGCATTTGAGCCTGGTCAGTTGGATCAGTACCTAGCTACCAGTACCTGCTTCTGGTTTAGATGCTTCCATCTCCAGATTATATTGGTTACATAAGCTTATGGCTTTCAGTTAGTCTGTACATAGAATTGTGTTAATACAGGTTGTAAACCAACTCATTATGTCTGTGCAAAAGTAGGCTAAGTTGGTTTGGTATGTAGCTGCACAGCAGCCTATTGTAAATAAGCAGTGCTTAGCTTGTTAGCCTATTGATTTATGTCTTACTTGGACGGCTGTGCCAGCTGCGATTGGCTCAGGGTCAGGATCACACGGACTCAGTGAACCATATTTTGCCTCAGAACAATTCTTCTCCTTTTCATTCCAGGTTCAACTTTTCTACCAGTGTTCACTCAAGTTGTTTTTAAAGGTGACCTATTATACTTCCTTTTAAACATTTGGAATATGTTTATGGGCTATACAAAACATGTTAATTAAATTTTTTGCACAAAATCATTCTCAGATAATTAGATTTCACCTTCTCAGTTTCCCCTTTTTTGATATTCTTTCAGAATGAACTGCTTTAGGGCTCTGTCACTTTTATGGAAATTAGCTGTATCTGGCCAACAATAGAGACACAACAATAAGCACTTACATTTCTATGATCTGCAGATTTGCCACGAACAGTAGGGACTGAATTTTTCTTCAGTCAAAGTCTTTCTGCAAATCCTGAAGTCTACTGATGTGAGTTCTCAAAGCAGTGCGTGGTGAAGTTATTCGCGCAAATTAGTACTGTCTTTGGCAATGTGACTGGAACATTGCCCTCAAAAATAAAATTAAACCACGAATCTCTGTTATCTGACAGCAGGAGAATGTGCAGGGACACATGAGGGTCTGCAGCCAACAGCAGAACATCTGCCTTTGATGGTAGCCATTGTAAAGCGCATGTAAGGTAAAACCAGCCGGTAAGACATGATCCTCTACTGAAAATCAAGTGGGTGGAGCTTCGCTTCAGTTGCTAGTCAGGGGCTGGACTCAGGTAGCGTTGCTAGGTGCCAGTGTAATTGTGACGTCACAATTACAAAGCGTTTGAAACCTCGCGTTTTCTAGAAAAAATAAAACATTCATTTATACCCCAAAAAACAGCTGAATGGGGTTTTATTTCGCGTTAGGACTGTTTGTAGAAGCAGTACAGACCCAAATGGAAGTATAAAAACGATCAAAAAGTGAATTTTGCATAATAGGTCCCCTCTAAGTACAATGCATGCTTTATTTTTCTGCCATGCCTCCTGCAGGAGAAACTGCAACAGTGCATATGTAGGGACGACGAGGGCTTGTTTGACTGCAAGATGTAGCTGATCTGACTTTTGCATAAATATACTCTTACATGTGTGCATTATTGGTTTGCTGTCTTTTCCTTGCCGCTTTAGGGTTGTATACATTATGCTACTCCCACGTGTGGCAACATGACTTTACAAGGATAAGTAAGTTTGGTGTGTAAGCAACAGTGTTTTCAACAGCAGCAGACTTCCTTCCTGAGTTTCTGACTTCAGAAAACGGGAGCAAGAACTGGAAAGGTGCTGCAAGGTGGCAAATTGCTAGAGGATGTAGGATGTCATGTTTATCTGAAATTATTCCCATTGTTGAGCTATCAGGAAGCAGCCGTCCTTGCCTTGTGAGGCAAGGTGAAGGTCAGCTATGCTGTTTACTCATCAAAAACCTAACTAAACCCCAGCTTCTGCCTGTCTCCTTAAAGAAAGGCGTCATTAAATACCCTGCACAAAATAAAAGATAAGTATTGAAGACCCATGCATTTTCTTATAGAAGGAACGTTTAAAAAATGCATTCTTGTTCTTGACCTTCAGGATGACCTTTTACAGCCCTCAAGAACACTATCATCTCTTGTTCATCTCCTATATATAAAAATTACACAGGCAGCCAGTCTTGGCAAGGGGGTGGACTTGCTGTAATCTAAAGAAATAAGCTTCAGCTCTCTAAGCTGTCCCCTCAGTATGCAGCAGCATGCAGATGCTGTATAGGGACTTAGCTACTCTTTTGTGACATCACTTCTTTTTATTTTCCTATACTCAATAATCATCTGACCATCTTGGGCTTAAAGTTTGAAGTTCTATACAAAGTCAAAGTAACCCTTGCCATCTCAGCCACTTCAAGCATTCAATAAGTCGAGGTGAATGAATCTTCATCAGTGCAGACAAAGCGTCTGCATGAGATTCTTTAACATTATAATCGAGTCATTGCAGCAACATTAGCTTAGAATTTTCATGAATTTGGTAATAGTGGCCCTTTGTGCAATATATATGGCTTCTCTAAAAAAATGTCCCAAACATCTGCATCAGCCTGATTTGGCAGGAGATCAGATTATGTGTTCAACATTATCAATACAGTAGAAATACTTTTCTGGAGTTATATTTATGTAAAGTTGTATCTTTGTGGGCCATTGAAAGGCAATGCAGATAAGTGACAAAGGTCCAACTAAATGAAGTTTGTAAATCTCTTTCAAAGGTGGTAGAAAGTCCCTACGCACAGGTCTTAAACTAGGATGGGCTCTGTGGCCCATTGTGTTACATTGCTGCATTTACTCTATTTGTATCAATCAAGTTCTCTATCATTTTGCCTTGCTTTCTTGAAAATGTATTACTTTAAACTGAAGTTTAGTTGTTACAATTTTACCATGAAGAAATAACAATGTCATTAAATCTGAAATAATCATCAAATAATAATCTTCGAAATCCATTGTTAAAATGGGTAAAAACGATCAAGGAATATTCAGCTGTATATTATACTGACGATGCTGTGGCCACGTTTCTAAATATGTTCAGTCATTGAGATGCTGACTTGCAGCCACCAAGGATGCAACAAAACCAAATGATGACTAAAAATGACCAAGCCTTTTACTTTATGTTTTACTTGCTTTTTGTTCTCGTTTTGATGTCAAAACTCTCACAGTTTTCCTCTTATCCATAGATAGTGACCGAGTTACTACAGCCGGTTAGTCTGTGACACATGAATAAGAATAATGTCAAGACATGAGGGCCTCCTTGTCTCTTTTAATTCCTTCAGCTTCCTTCTTTCCACTCATCTCCTGTGTCCCGCATTTACCAGGAGCGGTCAGCTTTCATCAACCACCAGCAGTGACGATTGAATAAAGGCGAATCAGGCAGGGTCCGAGACTCAGAGCTTCCACAATGAGCGCAGTTAGAGCCTATTAGCACATTGTCTCTTAACTGTCCCATATACTGTACTTTGTCTTTGTTTCATTTCCCCTTTTAATCTGAGGAGGGACCTGCATCCACCACCACCAGTGTGTCTTGCACATTTTCCCACCATTTCCTATTACAGATTTTTTTTGGGGGCCTCTCTGGGCGAAGAAATGCCTTTCCAAGAAAATGTGTTTTTTGGCTAAGTAATGTGTGGGTGCGTGTTTGCATTAAATTAAATCCAGTCACTGTATATGGTACTCTGCCAAAATAAGCAAAATATACCCCTTTTTTCTTATAAAACCTTCCTCTTTAGCTGACACAATGACTGTTACTTATTAATCTGTTTTTTTTTTGTCTTTCTTAGTGTTGGTGATTGTGCTGCTTCGCTACGCCCACGTTATTGAGAAGCATCAAAACTGTGTTCTCAACACGGCGAGTCTGTCCACAGGCTGGATCTGTGCTGCTGGACTTATGATGGTGGGAAACTTCCAGGTAGGAAACAGGAACATTAGAAAAAAAAGATGAAGATAAAAACTTTCTTTGACTGCAAAAAAATGAAAAAAGTTTTATACACTTACAGCTGCTGTTGCAAGCTTGCATATACTCTTATCTTGGGCATGAATGTAATTTAATTTTAGGCTTTCAATGATGTGTTCTTCGGCCATAAGACGTCACAGCATGATGACATTTATCAGTGAAGGTAAACGCACTTCGTGAATCACGATCTAGTTGTAGTCAGCACTACCCATCAGGCAAAATTAGCACTGAAGAAGCTTCTACCTCTTTTACGCCATTTGTACAGCAGTCTTTTGGGTAACTGTGGAAACAATGTTGACAATGTGATAGCCAAGACACAATTTGTTTAAATAGGCGTACACTATAGATAGCTAATGATCCTTGACTTGGCACCTGATTTGCTACTTTTAGTTGCTCAAAAATAAGACTATTTTGCTGTTTTTAAGGAATCTTGAAGACTTAATTAACTGTTCAAACTGGTTACCCCTTGGCTACATTGTTTTGCAGTAAACAGGGATTCTTTGAAACACAATTTGTGATTTGTTAAAGAGTTTTGTCTAATCTTGTTATCAAAATGACCTCTTGTTATCTCTACAGCTTAGCTGTATACCCTAGGCTAATGTCATAATTCTTGATATTTGACTACAGTTCTTGGCAAAAGTGGAATTCATTTACATTGATCGGGCTCGTGGAACAGACCCAGCGTTTCACATTGTCCACATATTTCGGCTGAGGCTGATGTTGGGGCTTTTTGGCCATTTTGCTAACGTCTTGGATTATCATCTTGTTGGAACACCCCAAATTTGTCCAAACTTTAACCATCTAGTGTCTGATTTGAGGTAAAGTTGAATAAATAGGTAATCCTCCTTCATTATTCTATCCACCTTGTGCAATGTGCCAGTGGCAGCAAAAAAGCCCCACAGCATGATGGCATCCCCTCCATGCTTGAATACAGGGATGGTGTTTTTATCTACGGAGGAGTCAAGAAGTTTTCAGACCGACCTCGTTGTTGTGGCTACTGATCTCCATCAAGGTCATCTCACTATAAAATGATTCTCGTAGGCAGTTGACTTTAAATTTTCAGTCGATCTTGATGATCCCAATTTTAAAGCAGGTGCTTCCTTTTTTCTCAGCACCCTCTCATATAGCGATATTAAACTCAGTTCACAGTGGACAGTGACAGTGGTGTTTCAGCATAAATACATTTTTGAGCCATGGTGGTTATTCCTGAACATCACAGGGTTACAGTTGGCACCTTCTTTTAGACCTTGGTAAAGTTAACCAAGTCAGAATGAGGTATACGTACCTGCAAGCATTTGAACTGTTGATGTTAGAATCTGCTGCTGTTTAAAACTTGCTACAAAAGACCTTGCCAACTTTTAAACATCTTCAGTTCTCCTTCAGTTCTCCTTAGATCTTAACTAAGTTTATATGGAGTTTCACATCCTGATTATGCTACAGAGAGAAATATACCATGATTACTCACTCACTAGGTCAAAAGTCATTCTAGGAAGTTCAGCACCACTTAGTAAAATATTCAGATGGCTCTATGTACATATTTTAGCCTTCATGTATAATTTTGATACTATGGATTAGAGAAATTCCACAGTTACCTGAAACCTGTAAAGCGAATTCTTCTTCTCAAATTGTATGTTGAATAATCATTTGTTTTAATTGAGTCATTTAAGGCCCAAGTTCAAAGACCTCCATGCCAATGATGAGTGAATATAGCCTGAGATCATCTGTTGCAAATGCAACATAACATTCCAACTAATACTTTTTTCCAACTTAAAGGCTATGTGGACCTTTTTAGTTGACCTTAGTTGAAGCTACTACCTAATTTCCTTCTTTGTAGATATCTGCTCTCTGGGAAAAGAATTTCTTGGCGTTTAAATATTTGGAGCTCTGGCTGGGAGCCTAGACTGTGTGTGTTTGCAGATTTGTATTGGTCACATTGTGGGAACATAAAATCTGTTCACACACATAGTTGCGTAGGCTGACGCCATTTCTGTGGAAGTCCAGGACACATTAATGCAAATGATCAAATCATTTCAAAGTAATGACTTGATTAAGATTAAACCAAAGGGGTAGGGTTATGTAACTAGTAGCTTGGCTGAGAGTAATTATCCAGAGCATCTGGTTTGCGTATTGTTTTTGGTGGTGTTGTGTTTCTCCTTGATTAAGATAAAGAGCCTGGCAAGCGGGAGAGAGTTACAGGAACCATTAATGAAGCATTCCTAGTGTTCTGAAAATCATCAGCTAAAAAAGGTTAGATATTTGAGATTAAACTGTTTGGTTTGATGTGTCTGCTTTGTCTTGCTGCCACTTTGGTGTTGTGCTCCGGCTTTACAAAGATTGTGAAATAGCAGACTGTTCCTGTGAAGTGAAAGAAAGGAGAAGTGAGTCATGTTATGAGAAAAAAAGCCTCTTCAGTTTGTAGTACTACTGCCAAAACAAAATGTGTCAGTAAAATGTTCTGTTATGGATATTTTGGACAGGCTCTGTGATTATTCTTTAAATGGGTTCATGACCATAATCAGCATGTTTATAGAAGAGCATTCAAAACCAGCTGCTTTTACAGCGCCTTGTATGCTTAGACCTTGAACTTTTTCACATTTGGTTATGTCACAACAGTGTATTTTATTGTTATTTTAGGTGATAGACCAACAGAATGCAGTGCATACATTTGAAGTGAAAGGAAAGGATACAGATCTGCAAAGTGTGGTGTACATTTGTATTCAGCACGCTTTACTCTGATATTCCAACTATAATCCAGTGCAACCAGTTACCTTAAATGGACTATTTGGAAATAGTGAGTTTGTGTAACTTAATCTCAGTATAAATACAGCTGTTCTCTGAAGGCCTTAGAGGTTTATCAGATGGACCTTTTGGAGGCTCCAAAAGACATAAGACTGAGTTAAGGGTTCACCTTCCAACAGTGCAACAACCCTAAACATACAGCCAGAGCGTCAGTGGAAAGGTTTATATTAGAGCTGCACAAGACAAAGTGTGAAACAACTGAAAATATGTCTTATATTCTAGGTTCTTCAAAGTAGCCACCTTTTGCTTTGATTACTGCTTCACACACTCTTGGCATTTTGTTGATGAGCTTCAAGAGTTAGTCACCTGAAATGGTTTTCCAACAGTCTTGAAGGAGTTCCCAGAGATGCTTAGCACTTGTTGGCCCTTTTGCCTTCACTCTAGGGTCCAGCTCACCCCAAA
Organism: Crenichthys baileyi; assembly: GCA_036173005.1. NCBI lineage: Eukaryota > Metazoa > Chordata > Actinopteri > Cyprinodontiformes > Goodeidae > Crenichthys > Crenichthys baileyi. The sequence goes on along the minus strand of JAHHUM010003122.1, from coordinate 8,438 downwards.
CCATCTCGATTGGGTTCAGGTCCGGTGACTGTGGAGGCCAGGTCATCTGGCGCAGCACCCCATCACTCTCCTTCTTGGTCAAATAGCCCTTACACAGCCTGGAGGTGTGTTTGGGGTCATTGTCCTGTTGAAAAATAAATGATGGTCCAACTAAACGCAAACCGGATGGAATAGCATGCCGCTGCAAGATGCTGTGGTAGCCATGCTGGTTCAGTATGCCTTCAATTTTGAATAAATCCCCAACAGTGTCACCAGCAAAGCACCCCCAAACCATCATACCTCCTCCTCCATGCTTCACGGTGGAAACCAGGCATGTAGAGTCCATCCGTTCACCTCTTCTGCGCCGCACAAAGACACGGTGGTTGGAACCAAAGATCTCAAACTTGGACTCATCAGACCAAAGCACAGATTTCCACTGGTCTGATGTTCATTCCTTGTGTTCTTTAGCCCAAACAAGTCTCTTCTGCTTGTTGCCTGTCCTCAGCAGTGGTTTCCTAGCAGCTATTTTACCATGAAGGCCTGATTCACACAGTCTCCTCTTGTGCTCTTACCCTGGTAACTGAACCTTCACACTCTGCTCTTACTGGTGCAATGTGCAATCAATGAAGACTGGCTACCAGGCTGGTCCAATTTAGCCATGAAACCTCCCACACTAAAATGACAGGTGTTTCAGTTTCATTGTCCAACCCCTGTATGTGTTTGTGTGTGTGTATATATATATATATATATATATATATATATATATATACTATATATATATATATATATATATATGTTATATATATATATATTATATATATATATATGTATATATATATATACAGGGGTTGTCATTTTAGTGTGGGAGGTTGCACATTGCACCAGTAAGAGCAGAGTGTGAAGGTTCAATTAGCAGAGACATGGTGATGAAAACAAACTTCAGGAAATTGTAATCACAGTATTTAGCAATAGTATGTGAAATAAATGTTTTCCAAATATAATGCAGTCCTAATTCGTATCAATGCACATTAATGTGTTAGAATGCTCCAATCAAAAGTCTAGACTTAAATGAAATTAAAAATCTGTGGCAAAAGTTTTTGTTCAGACCTTCTCCAGCCAGTCTGACCGAGTCAGAGCTACGTTCCAAAGAGGAGTCTAGACGTGCACATCTAGTAGAGACATGCATGGATCTGCAATTCCACTGAAAGATGCTTCCGCAGAATACTGAACAAATAGAGCTGAATATTTTATATTTTTAAACTGAAAACCATGTATCCTTTTCTTTCACAAGACAATTATCCTCTGCTTTGTCTATCTTAGACAAGCCAATAAGATTTATTTAAATTTGTGCTTCTAATGCAACAAAATCAGAAAACTTTCAAAGCACTGTTGTATTTGGGAAAACACTGAAAATGCCCACATTGTTATTTGTCAGCAGTCATAGAAATGAGAACGAGGTTTGTTCAAGTCTTCTACAGAAATGAACAAGTGGCACAAACTCCATAGACATCTTCTAAAGAATATGACAAAGAGGAGTACTTGTTTTGTCAGTGCAACAGATGTGCAGATGTGGCAGTTTGTGTGCACATTAAAAAAAAGGTTGCCTTTGCCCTTCCCACTTCTCCTGCGAGCTCTTGGTGCTGCAGAAATGGGAGGAATTTACGGGAAGAGCCAGGGGGAAATGAATCATCAAGTTGTGCAAAGCCAGATGCAGAATAGGTGTGCAAAGGGGTTGTGTGGAGCAGAGTCCACTCTATAGCCAACCACAGGCATGATGCTCTTTGTGTTTTCTTTTATTTAAACCAATTCCAAAAGGATACAGTGCAGTAGCTCTGAATCTGAATAATCTGTGCCTTACACTACTCAAGAATGGGGATTCTGTTGCAAAATGAAGCAAATAACCAAATGTTTTCTCGTCTCTGAAACATAAGGATAGACTCAGGATCATTCTGGCAAAAACAGACAAGTTAGAATAACAGAAGAAAGCAAAACTGAATGAAAGTATCGCAGATGAAGCACGTGGTAACATACACTGCTCCAGTTCAAACACGTTTGTTACATAAGAAGCTGGCAGCACATCCGTGGCATGGCCACAGCAGCTTTTCCTGTCCAGGCTAATTGTTCAGGAAATGAAAAATAACTTTTTAGATGACAAAGCAACAGTTTTCTTTATTAAAGCTGTTGGTTAGGAAAACCGGACTTCTGGGTGACACCTTCTGATTAAACTGATGCTGTTCTCCAAACACATTCAGCTGTTTGGGACAGAGAAGGAATTATATGCCAATCTTCACTTTCAGTTTTTACCAAAATCAGATTTTTAGATGATTTTCTAAAAGTCTGATTTAAAAAGTCTTGTAATGTTATGTTCACTATGATTTTAGATTCCTGGCGAGCATTCAGGACATCAGCTGTGGTGTTTAACTGCTGAATTTCCCTTTTAGTTCTGTAAAAACGAAGCTCACAAACACTTGAGGAGTTCCCACACGCCCCATCACTGTTTCACAAAACCCAGTTGGTCAGGTTCATGTTGCTGGTCTTTGTCACCCTGCAGGAACTTATTTATCAAACTGATCTTGTTTAGTCATCGAGTCGTGTTATATGTGATGACAAAACACTTCACAGTATCATACCTCAGAACTTGAGCCAACTTGTAGGGGAACTGGACCAGTTTCTCTAAAAAATACATGTTGGTGGAAACCTTTAGCTCAGAAAATGGGAGCAGGTACTAGTGTTTTCCAGCCATAATGAAAGCCATTCCTCTGAAATGCAGCCTTTTTTCATCCGTATAATAGCGCTTATAGAATATTTACACCATACATTGTTCACACTCGTTTGCATCCGTTAGAAAGAACCTTAAAACAAATTAATCTTTAATTGCATGATCTCACATTGAAAAACTGAAAATCCATCCTTTAATTTGAGTAAAATTAATCAATAGGAAGGAAATTCCCACGTTGGGGATTATTATAAGTATTACTACACTTACTACAGCCTATCGTTGCCATTAATACAGCACTTTGGCTGTGTCCTATTTCACCTCTCAGCCTTCGCCCTGAACCCTAAGCAGTTGTTTCTGTCGATAAGAGACGTGCAAAGAATGTGGCTTTCTAGTCCCTTTTTAAAATTTTACATTTTTTACAATGACACTATGTGCCTAAGCAGTAGGAGCTGTGCCTATAAATCCACTCACAAAATTGTATATTTTCCCAGTTGACATGGGTTTATTTCCATTAAAACCCCTGCGATGCATAGTTCAAAGTCCTCCAAAATATGTTTGGTGTCAATGTTAACTATTGTTATTTAGTATAAGAAAAAGCAAGTCTAAAATATTTCTCAATTAAAATATTTTACTATCATGCAAACTGTTGCTCATTATGTCTTCCAAATGGCTTTTAAAATAATATAGTTTTAAATGACGCTTTTGAATATAAAGGGAAAAAAATAATGTTTTGTTTTTCATGCAATATCTGCATCTTTCCACTTCAACAAGAGAGTTTTAAATCTATTTTTTATTTGGCTGTGGCCATTTTTTTCTTTTTTTCCATAAATGAGGTATATTCAATTTAAAACATAAAAAAAATCTCTCTGAAAGTTTGATGTTTTTCTTGACCTAAAATTGAAATCAAATTCTGTTTCGAAAAAGCACATTTCATACAGTGGTGTCATTTAGGTTGTGCGGCTTTTAGACAACTTTATTCAGTGGGAGCAAAAGTGGCTCTTTAAATTGTAAAGGTTACCGACCTCTAATATAAAATTGAAGTGACTGTGTAATATTTTTACATTAGTATACTCCCAGAAGTTCCTGGTGATTCATCATCTTCTCCAGAGTGTCCCATTTGTCAATTAAGGATGTGGGATTGGGTAACCCTTGGAAACAACATTTCACAATGTTGAAGGATAAAGACAGGGATCATTTACTATCCCTCTTTGCACAATCTCTCTAAATCGTTCAGAGTCCTGAACTTCAGCTCACCTTATCGAGAAAAATAGATTTTTGTTCCTGGAAAGCCACAACTTTGTTGATTCAGACTCAGGTGGAGGCCTCAACAGGGTTGTGAGTCTAACCAGGTAGTCAGCAGCACAGGAGCACCACAGGGGACTGTACTCTCACCATTCCTTTTCACTCTGTACACCTCAGACTTCCATTACAAGACAGACTCCTGTCATCTGCAGAAATACTCGGATGATTCTGCAGTCGTGGGGTGGATCAGAGATGGACAAGAAGATGAGTACAGGAAGGTGGTGGACCGCTTTGTGGCATGGTGTGGAAACAATCATCTCATCTTGAACGTGACTAAAACAAAGGAGATGATTGTAGATTTTAAGAGAAACAGGAATAAGTCAAAAACAATTTCCATCATGGGAGAAGAGGTGAAGGTGGTGGAGGAGTATAAATACCTCGGTGTTCACCTGGACAACAGACTGGAGTGGAGAATCAACTGTGAAGCCATCTACAAGAAGGTACAGAGCAGACTTGCTTCTTGAGGAAGCTTAGGTCCTTTGGTGTTTGCAGCAAGATGCTGCATATCTTCTATAAGTCTGTTGAGGAGAGTGTGATCTCTTCTGCCATCATCTCCTGGGGTAGCAGCATCAGAGGATAAAGAAGGCTGGCTCTGTTCTAGGGACTCCTCTGGAACCTCTGGAGATCATTGTGCAATGAAGGATTCTTCATAAAATGAAGAACATTATGGAGAACCCTGAGCATCCTCTTCATGAGACTGTGAGTGTCTCAATAAATCTCAAAAACGGGTGTAGTGTTTGTTCCATTTTTGCAGTTATCTGGTTTGGAAACTATCCCACAAAGTATTGCGTGAAAACGCAAAAAGTATTGCGTGAGAACGCAAAACTATTGCGTGGGGACGCGGGCTCCGTAGAAAGGCTTCATCAGGGGAAGATACTAAATAAATACGTTGTGAAATAGAAAAAAATTTAATGTACCATTAAATGTACAATTTATTTTAATAAATCATTAAATATTAGGTGTACCACCAATTACGTCGTCATGTCGTCTTTAAAATTATACTTAATTATTCAGTGGCACATTTAATTGCATAATAGTCCATTTCATGTTATAATGGTACATTTATTGTTTCTAATGATGTATTAAATAAATAAATGGTTCCTTTAATTTAATGGCACATTTAATGTTACATTTCTTTCATGTTACATTTACTCACTTTATGGGACATTCACAAAAATTTATTTATTTAATGATGACCTTTATATTGTATTAATTTCGTCCAGTTTGACCCTCATTTTTGGTGCTGTATAGGAGGTCATGTCAGAATTTGAATCAGGTGTGCTGGAGCAGACACACATCTAAAACTTGCAGGGAAGGGCCCCTGAGGCCCAGGGCTGGGGGAACCATTGAGGTACAGTTTTAAATTTTAAGGTAAGCCTTTTTTGCACTTTTTTTTACCAAGTACAGTTCTTTGGAAAGGGATTTTTTTTCTTTTCAGGAATTTTAAACATAAAAAATAATGTCATTTTTCAAAGGAAAAAATACTTTAAAAAGAGTAAAAAACAATAGTCTTTTGTTTTTTTCAGCAGAAGGGATGGTCTGTTTCCTTTTTGATATTTTTTTATTTCTCATTATTTTTTTTTTTACTTTAACGGGCCTTACTTTGCTAAAAAAAGGGACCTAAAATGGTCCCTTAAAGAAAAAAAATGCAAAAAGGGGCTACTGAGAAAAAAAAAAATGGGAGTGGAGGGGTGGGAGTCTTTTTAAAAATGGGAGCGGGAAATGGGGGGGTTGGGCAATTACCCGGATGGGATGGGAAAGGGTTTTTTTTTTTGTGGCCCTGGGGAGGATACAAAACATTTTTTTGGGGAGCGGGAGGGACGGGGAGAAAACCATCCGGTCACCCCTTACCCCCCCCCCCCCCACCAATTAAATATTATTTACCCAATTTGGGGGGCTTTTGGAGGAGGAGTCGGAAAAAGTTTCCTCCACCCCTATCACGTAGTACCGGCCCCATCCCGCAAGAAGAAGGCTTAAAAACCCTTGACCCCTGTGCAGGACTTTTTTATGTCATTTCCAAAACGAATTGACGCTGTATTGGCCGCAGAAGGAGGCCCCCACCCTACTAAAAAAAATTTTTATGGTCTAAAAAACCCGGTGTTTTAGTTTCATTTTCCAACCCTGAGTCCCCAATTCAACAAAAGAAAATAAGACAATAACTGATTTATTTAGTAAGTCCTCTGATTAAACCTCCCATTGTTAGAAAAACAGCTTTTTTGGCCGATATGTGAAAGAATGTGTATCTGAGATTTATATTTTAAGCTTTTCATGTGGAATAATCTAGAAATGCAACTTTGTGACTTTATGGATCTGTAATTTTCACAGGAATGTTCAGTATGCACCAGCCAGGCCAATAGCTTTGAAACAAGAACTACATTACTTCTAAGCTATTGGTCTAATGAACCCCTGGAATGACTGTTGTGGAGCAGTTTCTCCAGATCTCCTTTAATCGTTGAGCATTAACCAGGGAAAAGCGATTCTTATTAATCCGTCTGAATTAGCAGGATCCTATAATTTCAGTTAGGCTCCATTGACTCTATGTACTCGGATCCGAACATCTGTGAGTGGGATTTATGTATGTATTGTTTTGTACCTTTCAGTGGGACACATGGTCACATGCTCCTATTGTTCATTATGACTCTCGTGACCAGCAGAAAACAGAGGCATTCTGTGGCTCAATGCTGACATCTCCTGCATGTTTTATTCCTCTCTCCCACTTGTTAATCCATGAGCTGGTTGTCTTTATCCTCTGTTACTCCTCTTAATAAAGCCTGTTCTTCCTCCCCACCCTCTCTCATCTGACAGGTGGATAATGCCAAAATTCTCCACTATGTCGGAGCAGGCATCGCCTTTCCCACCAGCATGCTGTTTGTCTGCCTGCAGTCGGCGCTGACCTACCGACTGGCCAAGACCCAGGGGGAGTACTACTTGGCCCACCTCCGGCTCTGCATGACCCTGCTAGCCTTCGTGGGCTTGGTGCTCAGTATCCTTTTCAGCCATGGATAGATGGCACCCCACAAGTACTTCAGAGTAGCGACATGTCATGGTAAAGTAACACTGTGCACTGCCTTGACCAGACAATCAACACAGTGAAACATGGTGGTGGCAGCATCATACTATGGGGTGATAGCAGTGACAGGACAGCTGGTCAGAACTGATGAGATGATGGATGGTTGTAGGGTTATCCTGGATAAAAATCTGTTAAAGGCCGCAAAAGGCTTGAGACCAGGGCAGAGGTTCGTTTTCTAGCAGGACATCGACCCTAAACATACAGCCAGAGCTACAAGGGACTGGTTTAGATCCAAGTATACCCATGTGTTAGATTGGCTGATAAAAGTCCAGACCTAAATCTTTGCTAAGATTTAAAAATAGTTTTTCACAGCAATCTCCATCCATCTTGCCTGAGCTTGAACATTTCTCAAAGGATCCAAACATGCAAAGCTGGTAGAGAGTCACCCCCAAAAAAGACTGAAACGATGAAATTAAAACTAGATTTAATAAGTGTTAATAGATGCAACGCTTCTAATATTTAGTTATCTAAAGTATTGATAACCATGCATCATTTTCTTTCCACATACTCCTATGAAATACATTGAAATGTGTGGCTAACCCATGGCAAAATCCTGAGTATGAATACTTGCGTTGTGTTAATGTAGATGGCTTCAAGGTTTCTGTTGTGTTCTTGATTTTCTTTAACCACATTTTTCAGGCGGGGTGTTTTTCTGCCAGGAGAGTTTCATCCTGCAGCACGCCTCAGCCATCTTTGAATGGGTGTTCTGTGTCATCATTATGCTGTTTTATGGGACGTTTGCCTTCGAGTTCGCCAGCATGTCAGGAGACACCATGGCGGTGCTGGCCCGGGGCGGGTCCATGGGACCTGCTGGGAGAGAACTGAAGCTGGACACGCTGGTTGGAATGGGAGGACAGTCGCATCAACCTGAAACCATGTCCATACTGTAGCCACTTCCTGAAGCTTCGCTATCACTTTGTTTGTCAAGTCTGTCAAACTCCGGCGTTCGGATGAGTTTTATTCTGCACCTCCGGTAACATTCATGTGACGCTTAAAAAAATAAATAAAAACAGGCCAGTACAGCAGCTGTTATACGGCAGAGTGGGTGTAGACCTTTGTATTCTGTCTACATCATAATTTTTCTCCCAGAGGAACTTGTTTGCATTTTGCACATTGATCAGGCGTGACCCCCAGTTTTCCCCTAACTCAATTCTGTCTTTATCGACCAGAAGGAGCAGATGGGAAGAATGTACTGGTCAAGCCCAGCTGTAAACTGTTTTACTTTGCCGCTTTGGACCATTTCATACCTGCCATCGTGCTTTCATTGGAGGCAGAAAAAGAGAGGCTGCAGGACAGCCCGGCTGACACTATTACAGTGTCGAGTCTGAGAGACAATATTTGAATGTTACAGAGGGAGTATGTTTCACT